>JARFOC010087667.1:0-13914 GCA_031763485.1 Osmoderma eremita | reverse complement strand
TAAATAGCTGGCTCATAGACATTTATAGACAACAGCTGATATTGACAGTAACGACAATCAGTCTAATCAATTGTGAAATCGCATAATAAATCGCACAGATTGCATATGCGTTTCCGTTTCCGGTTACACGAGTGGTCAGATCAGGGATAGCTACATGTAATGTCGATAAGCAAGAAAGTAATACCTCGAAAATCGTAGGTTGTACATATTGAGAACAGTAACGTAGGTAAGCTAATATGGCGGTATCCAAGTATACCAACGATATAACATTAAATTTTGATGCCACCAAATTTTATTGAATTTTATTTTTTTTATTATAATTTATCAATAATCTCTTAAGTTAATGGACACAATTACTTATTTCTGCAATTTTCTGATGTAAACAGGAAAATCGCAATAGCTTATTTGACACTAGATGATAAAGTTGTCAAAAATAAATCAAATCAGAAAATCTCCCGGTTCCTCTTCTTTCTTGGCATTTCCCTTTTAGAATTAAATTTATTTCATTTCCTAAATAATATTTTATATGAAAATAAAAAAAATAACCAAAAAAAAAAAATGACCCCGACGTGATTTGAACACGCAACCTTCTGATCTGGAGTCAGACGCGCTACCGTTGCGCCACGGAGTCCGTATAGTAAGTTGGCTTTATGCTAGTATTAAAACCCAATGTTGATATACGAAATAAATACAAATTTTACATACAAACAATATTCAGTATTAAATACCAAACAATATTTAATCTAATTACTCACCTGGTAAAGGCGTGTGAAATATACTACGAGTAGTAACGGAAACCGAAGATACAGATTCTTTAATTTTAGCATGTTCCTCTTGATTGTTAGCGTTCACGTATTTCTTTCTTTTTTCCTTGAGTTTATACAACACACAGAACACCGCTGCCGACATGATTATCAACACACTGAATAGACCGCCGCTTATTATCGTTATAAATAAATGGCTGTCGATTATTAATTTGTGAGACGTTCCATTAAGGGATTGTATCGCAATAATTTCTTTCTGGTTAAATGAAGATGGGTTATCGGCTAGACGCTTTTCAGAGTTTGGCTCTAATGAGCGATTATTAATCTTATTATTTATTTCCGGTGCAATCACATGATTATAGGTGTAGGTCTGGTAAAAGGTGGAATTTTGGTCAGGACTAGTGATCGATTCCGTGTAATTCTCTGTTTGTGTGCTAGTTGTGTAATGCTGTTCGTTTTCGTCAAGTTCCTGGACTGTAATCGTAGTACCGGTCGTTACTTTCATGTCATGGTATTCCCCGAGGTACTCCGTTGTAAGATAGTTTGTTTCTAGCATTTTAACCTTCTCCTCCGAAGGTATCGTGACAAGAAGAGAATCTGCTTCGCTCGTGACGGTGGTTACGTCAAAACTGTGATGATACTTCCGGCGTTCAGGTAACAAATCGCTGCCATCGTAATCGCCTACGTACGCGGTTGCATAAGTTCCATTAGCGAATTCACATTGCTTCGTTAAAGGATCACAAACAGTGGTGGACGATGGGATGACGACGGTATCATTATCGCACTTGCAACGTTCGTAGCAATCGGTCGGCCGGCCTTCGGAACATATCAGGTCACATCTGTAAAAGTACCGCGAATATAGAGCGCCGTTGTTCTAAAATCCGAAAGCGGCGAATGCATTTTCGACAATTGGAACGGCATAAAAAATTGCATGAAAGGTTAATATTGATCATCATGTACTTAATCAAGAAATTAGTCATACCGGATAGTTTTTGGAGGGCAAGTGCAGTTTGACTGGCGGATATTGCAAGGACCCCCGATACAATCGTTGCAAGCGTTTCCACAGGTAACAACTTGGTCGTTATCGTCACATTCTGAAAGTAATATCCGTCGTAATTAATAAGAACTCATAATGCACAATCCAATTTGTTATACATCGATTTCTAGTTGAGCAGTAAATAGAAATTTATGGCATGCTAATATAAAAGAAGTACACACAAGGAAGATAGATTAATGACACATATGTAGAGTTGCTCACTAGCGCCAACGAACAAAGGCGGAGTTTCGATACAACCTTCAGTATAAATGCGAGTCTCAACAAGTTATGTTCTGTACACATGTACGCTTCCGTAACTATTATTTCGTAATTCTGCTTTTGTTTTAAACATGTTGTCTACGTCTCGAAAACGACCAATATTGGACAAAGTTACACAATTTATAGCAACATATCTAATGATAAATGCAGATATATAACAGATGTTATTCACTTTGTGATTTTACGGAAGATTCTTAATACGGTAAATGTTTCAGTACATATTTATGTCTCACCATTTATTTTATGTGTAAACTTCTTTGAGCCCGCCACTGACTGTTGGCGAAAATTGAGCAACTCTAAACATACGTACGTGCAAAAAATACCTATTTGCATCTATAGGTACTGGTAGAGACATATCAAACTGTATATCGTTGTAATGAAATTTGAATAGACTGAAATACGACGAGATCAATTAAATTTATAATTAGTAAGCTATGAATATGTCAACTTCTTAGTTGTAATCAGGGGGAGTGCGCTAGTGTACCTTTGGTGGTTACTCTACTAATAGAGGGTTCTAAGTGCAAAACTTTATCTAACAAAGGGCTCTGAGTGTAAAACTATAGAAGTCTGCATAGGGTATTTTAAATTTATATTACAATTTCTTTAGTTGTTAGTAGTTCTTTTGGTTTTTGCGTATTACTTAATCATTATCGTTATTTTTATTATTATTGTGTATTTCGTATGTAAAGTTTGACGTGTCCCAAATTAATTATTATTTTGTTAACGCACGTCGAGTTAAAACTGACTCATCGCCAGGTACCTGGCCCCGACTCAACTTTTTAGTGTAATTATATTCCTAATGGCTGTATTGTTATTGAGTAGGGTAGATTAATCTTAGAGCGAATTGTTTTCTTTCAGACTCTTTAGTCCTTAAGTTGCTATTGTAGAAGTCAGTACGTGAATAAAATTATTGTTGAAGCTGGTTGGTGCGTTATTGTGTGCATTATTGTGTTAAATTAGCATGTCAACGTATTCACTGTTGGTGCGATCGACCATTTTTACTTTCCTTATTAGGACTTATTCGGAAAAAAAAATTACGTCAAACCACCAATGTAGTAACAACTGATGAAACAGCTTGACAGATGGGAAAAACTACAGCCTACTTAGTAAAAAATTGACTAATAACCTATCGTTTACATTTCCTTTCCAATCATTTTAACCTTTTTGATGGTGGTTAAAAAAAATAAAAACTATTTTTTTTAACATTAATATCTCTCTTATTATGCAACTTTGTTAAGGTATTTTTAGGTTAATAACCTTATTTCAACATGTTTAATCACTCCTTGAAAATAAAATCAAAAGACCGTAAACACCTTGTATAATAACCAATACAAAACAACAAACATACTACATCTGTAACTCAGTATATTTCAAAATTATCATCTATACTACAGCCTTTAAACATGCCATATTGGAAATTATTACTTCACGAGCAGATACCGATACATGTTCGTTAACATCTGCTTGAAATATGACTTCGCTTTCTACATGCATATACAATACATAATAAATTTCTTATTGCCGACAAAGACATGTGATTTTTGCAATGATATTTTTCATAACTTTAACGATGACGGTTGGTTTCCGACTGGAGCGTACAAAATGTGCTACAGGCAAAAACTATGCGGATATGATTTCATCAATACGTAATCGTTCCATCGTGTTTTTTACAGGATCAACTTTACCAACAACATAGAAAAGCCAAATTAATCATAAAGGTGTTTGAAACAGTTAAAAAATATTTCAGTCGAAACTGGAACTTTAAAAAGTATTTTCATTTTCGCCAATCAAATATTTTTTGGCATATTTCTCAACCCATGTTGAAAGGGGAACATGTTTCCTGTATTATATATAGTCTGTAAGGCAATACAGAATAAAGCCAAGCTATTTTCGGCAATTAATATGAATACATCGATAAAGATCATTCATAACCATCAATAAATTTCAACTTTATAACCTTTTTATTACCTCTGTCGCAATTATCTCCCCAATAGCCGTCGTGGCAGCGACATAAACCGTCCCCGCTGCAGTCTCCGTGTTCGCAGTATCGACACGAATTTGGCAAACAGCTCGCGTCGACTTCGTAATAACCACGACAGCACTCTTTCACGTAATCGACTTTGTCTTCTTCCTATAAAAAAAGGGAACGCATTTTACATCTTTTACTGCCAACAAACGCAGAATCGTTATGCGAACGAATCTTCACCGAAATGTCATCGCTAAAGCGTTTATGTAATTGTTACTACGCCAGTATGTGGTAGGTATTTTTTACACTGCCTAATCGAACGTGGTGATTCTAACGTTGGACTTTGGATGAGATGCGTATTTTCTTGGAGATGGAGCTTACAGTTTTCGCAAGTTAATTGAAGGGGTCGAGGCAACCGACAAGGGTGTATGCTGCATTTTAATCCAAATTCAGTAAAGGCGATAATTTAACTTTTATACAAAGCGGTAAGACTCATACAAAGTCTTATCAGAATACGTCAATGGACGCCTTACACATAGTAAGACTGCATGTTGTGCGTCGATTGCTGCAGATTAAAGTAACCAAACCAGATGTTATGAGATTTTAAGTATTACTATGCGCGATTGCTTGTGAAGAACCACAGAGTGGTTTTCAATGATTGATCAAGGGTTTATCATAGGAAATAATATATAATCAAATAATATACGCTACATTATCGCAACTATTGTATATTTTATTATTTATAGACATGACTACCCCAAAATGATAACAGTGGGAGGAGCATAACATGCAACAAGCTCTGAGCAAAAACGGCAAAAACTTTTAGTTTTCTCAAAACAACTCAGCAAGGACGATTTGCTAAACAAGACTGCTCCAAGGGTGACTTGGTAGGACGTAGAACAACATTCCCTAGCTCTATAGAAAGTGAATAGGTGAACATATTATAGATATGAAACTGAAAATGAAGTGGCAGAAAAAGATAAAATTAATCATACTTTTAATCGCGAAAACCAAAATGGCAGGATGGAAATGGGAGAGAGGCCGCCTAAATCGTAATCCACGTATATCTTTAAGGTCCCCAGAAAATACGTCATTGGCCAGAGCCCAAGCGTTTAATAAATCTACAATACACGCTTAATTCACTGCGTTGCCTACAATTCTGGACAAACAGGACCTTCTTCATGAAAACATTTAGAATATGGATTAGTCAGGTTTAACCACTGTACAAAATAAGTCTCAAAAAAAAAGAGGCTAAGAGTCTCATACAAGTTTCAGCTTTTAGTAGCGCCGAGCGTAGTCAACATGTGACCGTAGTTTGTGCCATGAATGCTATTTTTCTTGGGGGAAGTATATGTTCCCTGGAGGTGTGTCGTTGAGTTCGTCTTTCAACTTTTGTCGGGAGAAGAACGAACTCATGAACGATGCACCTTCAGGGAGCCCAAGGAAAAGATTGGATGACTACTGTATTTTTTTGTGAATGACTGAACCAGTTCTTAAGGTATTCGAGGGCATCCAAAGACAACAAGGTCCTGACAGGTTACGTTTAGATAGGCATGGCAATCACAAGAACCCGGATTTTGTAAAGGAGTTGTCTTTTGTTTCCCGCCTTATTGCTTTTATTGTGTTCAACCTTAGGGCGTTGGATTTTTCCGACCACTTCACACTTACTATGACCAAGATATCGAGTTGTGGTTGCGTCAGAACCCAGGTAAAACAGTAACAAAACTTAAAATAGCAAGTCTGTTTAATCGAGCTTATTTTGGAAGTGTTCTGCCTTTGAATGCAATAGACTCCTGAAAGAACGGGTATGTATTCTTTCAATCCAGATGTTTTTGAGGGCTGGGAATTTACACCATCATTAACAACGGACAGACGACTTCTGGACGACCCGTTTGAGGATCATGAATGTCAATCACAGCAATCAGAAAGTGATCAGCTACCAGGACAATTCGGTTAGAACTCATCATCATCTCATTGACATCTCATTAATAGATATTTGTCCTTGGACATGGAAACGTGGGAAAAGAGGATATTTGAACTCGACCCCACAAATGGAAGAATTAAAGGAAAAGGTAGCTAAAAAGGAAGCCAAAGTAAGCAAACAACATGCCACGCAGGCAAAAAAGCAAAGTTTTTGCTTCAAGTTAAGGCAGTTCCAGTGATAGAAATGAATGAGCCTTTGAAGAACTTTCGGAACTGGATGATGCCAATGATGCAGCCTGCATTTACTGTGACTAACTGTCATGGTCTAGCGAAAAATGGATTCGTTGTCAAGCATGAAACTCCTGGTGTCAAAATGAAAGCGCTGGTGTTGACAAATGGTGCAAAAAATTTATCTGTGAATTGTGTACCTAGATTGTGCGACAATTCGAGTTAAAACATTTTTAGTACAAAATAGTATACCCTTGGTGTAAACCAGGGGTTACTCGACCTAGAGAGGGCCTTAAGTGCAAAACTTCATCTAATAGAGGGCTCTGAGCGTAAAATTCTAGAACTCTGCATAGAGTATTTTAAATTTATATTATTATTCCTTTAGTTGTCAGTAGTTCTTTTGGTTTTTACTTATTGTTTAATCATTATCGTTATTTTTATTATTATTGTGTATCTCCTCTGTAAAGATTGAAGTAATTATTATTTTGTTAACGCACGTCGATCTAAGAATGATTCATCGCCAGATACCTGCAACCGACTGCACTTTTTAGTGTAATTATATTCCTAATGGCTGCGTTTTGTTGAATAGGGTAGATTAATGTTAGAGCGAATGGTTTTCAGAGTCTTTATTATGTCAGTTGCTATTCTAGAAGTCAGTACGTGAATAAAACTATTGTTAAAGTTGGTTGGTGCGTTATTGTGTTTGAACAAGTAGATTTAACAAATTTGTGCGTCAGGAGTAATCTGAACAGTGTGCTTATTGTATCCCGTCTGGTAAGAAAATAGGTTACTTCCAATACAAACTCCCGGAATACGTTAACCGAAACCGTCTTGGGTGTTTTTTGCGCAACTTGTGCGCCCATTTTCTGAACAGAATTATAGTTGGAAAAAGAACATGTGCTACTTAAAAATCCCCACGGCACAATGCATACCTTTTTTGGCACATTTTGTGAATGACATTATGCGAAAAAAAGCTTTTATAGAAGAATGAATAGAATTTTGGATGGCATTAAGCAACCTGTTAAGTTTGAAATATATGAGGTAGTCTGTTTAGTTGGGTTTGCAGACCACCAGAGGGATACGCATACAATTTTTACATTAGTTCAAGATTTTACTGCAGAAAGCCTTGAAAATTATAATTAAAGCAAATGGTATTCTGATATGTTATGTTAACAATATCATAAATACACATTCGCCTACTTAATTCCCATTAATAATTCCATTCCTTTAATTCAATTTGTCAGTACATACATCATTTCATACACATTAAAATTTAAATAACCAACATTCTTCCAACGGTTGTGAAAGCATATAAGATTATTGGAATAGACTGTGACGAGGGAATATATTTACATAAAAGTTATCGAAGCGATGGCAAAAAAATTCATTTAACACGCTTACGAAACTTTCCTAAAATCAGCCTATCCGAAGATTGTCTTCCTGTCCGTATGTGCTACAGTCTATAAAACTGACCTATCATAGACAGTTTATGGTTACGGTATTTATAGAAGCTTTCCCTTGCATTTTGCATTAGATCTATGGTGCGAGAAACAAACATGTCTCTTTATTTTCAAGGAAATATATGTTCTCATTTTACTACGTCATCATTTGCCAAATTTATTCTTAATTCTCTAAACTCTTTACTAGGTAAAATTAATTGCCCATCCAGATTTATATAAATAGCAATAAATCAATAAATAACATTCTTTACTATAATTAATTTAATTAAAAATCCATATAAGCGATCTACACCCAGAATAATGCCTTAATTTCCTCCATTTATTCTATGCCAAGAATGTAGTTTACAGAAATAACAAAGCGGTATATACTTTTCGAGTCACCCTACGAGGAAGAAATACAATTTATCTCCCCTGGTAAATCTACATTCTCCATTCTTTCCGGACAGATCTCAGCGAAGTTACATAACGATTCGTTGAATACTTGCAGAGGTAACAGCATTTGGTAACATGCTTGAACCATTGTTGATCTGACCTTTAGATTACATTCTATTGTTATAGGTATCCTGATGACATTATTTGTAATAAAAGAATGAAATATCATCCGAAAATTCTAATTGAATGTTTTGCAATTTAAAGTAGTTTGTGGCTGGAAAAGTGTGAAAATTTTCACAGATTTCACAACTATTGCATATTTCTTAAGAAGTGAAGCAAACAGTTCGACATGTGCTCTTTCCTGAGAAATCTTAGGTCAGGGTAATCAAATTGCTATTTGTTACACAAGTATTGAGGTTAGGGACCATTAAATTTCGCAAAAATTTGTTGTCGTTTGGTAAGAGGTTGGTGTAATTCTGAAATTTGGAGCCTATTGCAAATATTTTACAACTATTTCACAATGAAAACAATGCGGAGGCAATAAATAAAACCATGTGACAATACAACGGTAACGTCTTGTTTAATTGACGGAGTTCAGAAATTTGGTAATCAAATACTTGAGTATTGAGAACTTTTCTGTCAGTTCTCGGTTGGCGGTTTGAAGTAAATGTAACTGTACTTGTATTGATTACTTAAAGTTTTAAAATTATCATTAGTTTTTGAGCGATCTATTAAAAAAATCTACGATAAAAATTTAAAAAAAAATCGACTTATACTGTAACGTGCTTTTTGCATTATTCTTGAGAAAGCAATGCTTACACAAAATATTATATGTTCTTGCTATAAAGGAATTAATTACAAACAAGTGGCTCACCTATTCATTTAGTTGTAACTATACGGAGCAAATACTCAATAACACTGAGAATTTTGAAGAATCGGGTGCTTTGTATTCGGAAACCTTCATCCATTAGCATTTATATTTAATATTGAACAATTTTGTTGGATATCACGTCATCTAACCTCACTTATTGATGCTTCATGGTATGTATAGTTTTTAAATTTGCCGCCGTACGTGACACATGCCAAAATATTTTTTTGAGTTATTAGACATGCTAAATCGATCCCCCAGAACAGTTTTTACAATATTTTAACAATTAAAAATCCCGTATATTGCTTTATTCATATCATTGAATAATAATTATTCATCTCCAAAAAATTTGGTGAACAATAACAAAGAAGTTGACGTTTATAACAAACCATGTGACTATATTTGCAAGCAGGTGCATCTAAGACCTAACTACCATCAAATTAAGCTCTATAATCTTCTTTAACATACCAAATATTTGATTGATAGACACTCAGTGTCGACTTCTGGACTTCTGTGCCACCAAGGTGTGCTGCAGCAATGCGTTTTATTGCTGCAACACGGAATTCTCGATTTTTCATCAAAATTAATGTCATGGAAACATGGATTGCCTTGATAAAATTGCAACAACCCCAAAGTAATATTTTCAATAGTTTCAAAGAAACACTGAGACTTTTCTTGAAGTAGTCGTGTCGTGGTTTCACGCCTGCGCATTCGCGACCATTATGTATACATTAACGATGATTACGCCCCATTCGTGCTCACGCCTGTCCCCAGTCGTAGTTCCATGACAATGTAAACACCGGTTTAAATAAATTTAGGAAACTGCTATTCTTTGTTAAATTCTATCTGCTTAAATCTATTTTTTATAAAATTTACAAACTTTTAAGTGCGGTTAAAGTCCATTCATTTTAAGAACGAACATAGTAGATAGCGCTGCAAACGGCGCGGCGTCGGTAACACTTCCAAAATTTAACTCGTTTAAATAATGGCGGGTAATTTGAAAGTAAAATGTCAGTTTTATTACAACCTTTGCTAATTTCTTTGAAAGAAATACTAAATTCAATGACAAATATATTAGTAAAATGTATAAGAAAAATATTCGTTTACGTTTATTTCAGTTTATTTAATCCAACCAAAAAAAAGCGAAGATTATTATTTCAGATATATTCTATTTTTTTCGTATTGAAACACACTTCCGTATAAAATAGACTTCCATGAGATATCTTAATAATTCTTTTTTAAAGTAGCTACAATTATTACAACTATAGAACGATGTACAAATTACTTCAAATATCATCTCTTTATGTTGATAATGCGGAAGCATCACTTAGAGAGAACATTTCCCTTGATGCTCCAGAATTAGAGGTAGTAATTAATTCTTCCATCATATCTTCTACAACGTTATCCAGCTCATACATCTTACTCTCTTCGGCAATGGCGTATTTGATGCAATTTGTCCATGCTTTAGCAGTTACGTCCTGGAGTCGCTCAATTAATAATTCTTTTACCTCTGGTAATTTAAAAGTTTTGTTATCTGCAGCTACGTATTCCTTCACTTGACCCAATAAGAGTTCTATCGGGTTTAAATTGCAATGATATGGTGGCAACCTTAAAATTTTACAACCAGCTTCTGCTACCATCTCATCAACATAGGGTATCAGATTATTTTGTAGATAACTTTTAGCGAGTTCCAGAAGTTTAACTTTTAAGTATGAGATATCGCAGGCAATTCCTTTTGAAACAAACCAATTAATCAAAATTTCCTTTTTTCATATAGCCGTTGGCATTTTTTCTGCTTTGACGGAATGGTATGGTGCATTATCCATTGCAATAACACAATTTGATTCTGAAAAGTGTGAAACATTGCTCAGTTACTCTGTAAATACTTCACCATTCATTGGCTGGTGATAATCGGAGCTTTTTTTCCATTGAAAATATTTTCAAATAAACCATTATCACTCCCAATACGTAGTATTATAATTCTAGTTCATTTTCTGCAATATGCTAACCAGATAATATAACGAGAAACACAAGAACCAACCAAATACACAACCAAGAGCAGCCGAAGAAATTTGACAACTGATGTTACAAAAACGATCAGTAATATTTTACTTTATCCAACATATGTAAATTTCATATACACAAACAGATTTTTTCGTCGTGTGTGTAATTTTGCCAATAGCAAACGTGCAAATGCAAAGTATAAACCTATCTTGCCCAACGCTATTTTCTTAAAGTGAATGATGTGCAGATATTTTTCAACCATTCATTTACATATAATAATTTTTATTGAATTTTCCATCTGAATTAAATCACAATTTGGCGGGAAATTCATTGGCTCACTCTGTATTGGAGGCCATTTGGGAGTGAATGAGATATTTCACAGTTCTTGATCTGCTTATTATTATTATGTTTTTATACATTCATTTGTTTGTCTTAATTTCGCGACATTCGATGTACATAGCCGAAAATATTTCTAAATTATGCAACATTGATATTGAGACATTTATTCTAAATTTAAAAAAAACTTGCTATAATGAAAATTCATGGGATACTGTATATATAATTATGTATCTATCCGTAATCTAATTGTTAGAGAGCTCGAAAGATGTTCGCCTGCAGGAGTTCCATAAGTTTCCCATACAGGAAGTGGCAGTGGAACTATCGCAAGTGCACACATATAAATCCGCAGAATTGGGTCGCGACATAAACAAAAACAAGCGACTCGGTCTGCTACAGCAGGAAAATAAATAAATACAGCGTCTATAAGTGACCGGTGGGCGTGTTAAGATGTAGTGCTCAGTAGAAAGTGAAATCAACGAGTATAGATACGAACAGTACGGTGAAATGTATCACTTAACTGTTCAGAGAAGAAAAAAACCGATTGGAAAATAGATAAATTCAAACATTAGCTTGATTTATTTAGATATAATTCTAAATTTGCTATTGTTGTTAATATATAATTTAACCCTTATAAAACCTCAAGATTAACGTCGCTTCGGTAAAATAATTCTGCATACTGCTGTAGAGAAGATCTGAATTGCGCAACCCTTACAAGCTTATGCAACACGCTCCAAGCAATAATTATTGCATTTCTGACAAGAACAGAGCCGCTATATCGCCTAGATAGAACGAATCTTAATATTGCAATAACACTAATAACGTTAATTGTACCCTGGTCGAACGAAATTATACGCTTGCAACGAAAGAAAAATCTATGGCGCTCCGATATAAACTGCATGTAACATATTTTTGTAAACTAACCTTAATTTTTGTGTCATTTATCTGTTTCAAGGTGTAAACAGAGCATCTGGGAGGTATCTGCATACACCAATCGTAAGTCCTGACTGTTACGTTTTTTAACACGCTTCTCGTGACATTTACTTTGTACCTGGAACAAGAAAATTGTTTAATTTTCACTATGGGTTTGTATATGGGTTGAAATAATTATTCCAACAATTAAATAATAATAGTACTGGAAAAAGGAATCCAGCTTGTGTTTGTTCAAAAAGAAACATGTTGTATAACCAATATTTACAAATATTAACATTACAAGAAGCCAAATAAGCGAAGTAAACCTGAATAAATTAATTAAGCACGAATTAAAAGCGACGATAGGCATTTTTCGCTCACCGCAGACCGCAATCAAGTTGTACATACGAAATAAATTAAATAATACAAGCACAACACTTAGTTGATTGCGGTAAAAGTGATTTACAACTCTACGGTCGTCAGAATCTTATACAACAGCTAAATATGGTATCGTTATTTGATATTTTTAGTTAAACTGTCTTGAAATCAATTTTTCCTACGACTTTTCTATAATTAACGACAATAATATGATATAAAAGTATTATACCATTTCAGAACTATTTAAGAGAAACTTATGTAATGTTTAAATCGTCTATTTAATTGGTTAAGATCAAATTTGATTATAAGCGCTCTTTACGTGATTATACACTTCAAAAAGTATTCCTATCATTATGTGGATGTAGGAAGTGAAATTAAATTCATGAACATCTTCCGTGCTTTAATTTTTTGAACATCTACATGCGCACGCATGTCTGTGTACTTTCATTCTACATTTTTTTTTTCATTTAAGGAATGTTGTGCAATTAAATAATTTTCACCTGACGTGGAGAGATATAGACGAATTTGAGCGGTTACAAAACATAATTATCGGTATTAGTAATAAGAACCAAAGAGTTTAACGTGTTATTGCAGTATTAAAAAGCGAGATATTTATGTAATATAATGTACGTTTAAAACATAATTTTTTCTTATTATGCGACACCATTTCGTGCGATGTCGTAAGTGATAATCTCCTTAATCTTGCAGAAAGCGTAAAAACGACGTAAGTGTATTGCAAAATTGTACGCAATTTCTGTGCGTACAGATGTTCAATAATGACCGAACATCTACGTACTGTAGTTCAACTTTTAAAGGGATTATTGCTCTTATGGACTATATCCATTTTATACATATTTGTATATAACTATCCTTTTCTATAACATGAATTGTTGCCATAATGTATGGCAATGGTGGCTGTTGGTATTAGTACTATTCACTGTGTCTGTCACTTGTCAATTTCGGGTCATTCCCCTGTGTCACTTGTGTTTCTCCCAGCTTTTCTTGCCTTGTATTACGTATAGGGGGCTTTTTTTGTAACGTTACACATAGCTATTTCCTACAGGTAATGTTAAGCGACATAGTAGGCAACCAGTTATATGTTAACGCGTCGTCAGTGTAAAAAATACCAATTCTCTGTGTCAAATATTTCTTTACTCATTTTTTTGATATTTATTCATACATCGATCACAAATTAAATACAGTCAATATGGAGTCCCAAATACCACCTTATATGACAAATACAGGGGTAATCACTTAGATAACTTAGGTAGGCCACCACTTTTAAGTAGTGCCGAAGAAAAATCCATCACGAGGGCTATGATGACAGCGGCTAATTATGGTTACCCCTTTACTGACCACAGCACAAAAGAGTTCGTCCAGCTTTATCT
>JARFOC010087656.1:0-13915 GCA_031763485.1 Osmoderma eremita | reverse complement strand
GCTTTGAAGTCGAGAGTGGCGCTATGGTGAGGGAAGCAAAGTCGACAGTAGAATCGTTCACAGAGTACCAATTGGTACCGACATACGGCGAGAGTCGACGTCGATACTACACAGAGTCCCACTGCAGGTCGACCATTGCGTTGTACTCCAATCATTTGGTTTTTCCCCTGTCTTAATCAGGCAGCTTCGATCTTACCTTACAGACAGGCAGCAATATGTGGAGTATCATGATTTACCATTTTCTGTCCGACCTCTGGTGTATCACAAGGGTCGAATCTTGGGCCACTTCTTCTCCTTCTATTCATCAACGACATTGTCAAACCGCTTCATTGTGAGGTTCTGTTATTCACAGATTATATGAATATATTTACCAAAATTGAGTCGCAGGGAGATTGTATTCTACTTCAATACGCCTTGTCCTGCGTTGTCGCATGGTGTCAACAAAACAGTTTACACTTAAATATAAATAAATGGGAGTTTATGACGTATGCCAGGAAACAGTATATTGAGTATAATTATCTTCCTGATGACATTGTTCTTCCCAGGGTTGGAGTGGTCAGTGATTTGGGTACACTATCCGATAGTAAATTCACATTTAATGATCATATTGCGGAAATAATTTCTAAGGCTTATAAAGTGTATGGTATTTTTTTTATAGAAATTGCAATGATTTCACAGATATTATTTGTCTAAGCTTGTTATTTAATTCTTTTGTAAGATCTCGATTAGAATACGGTTCTCTTGTGTGGTACCATATTTACAGAACTTGCACTGCCCCTATCGAGCGAGTTCAGCGTTAAAGTACCAAATGTATCTCACTGATGGTGCTTATCCTGTTCGAGGGTATAATTATGATGTTATGTTTGCTAGATTTAATTTTGTATCTCTTGAATGTCGATGTAGTATTACTAACATTAAGTTTTTATACAACCTCTTAAATAATAAAATTGATTGTATGTTTTTGTTAAATAAAATTTCTTTCTATGTACCTACGCTATCATCAAGACATTCAGATACATTTTATTAACCCTCCAGTAGAACTAATATGGGGTTACGATCACCTATATATTTGATGTGTAAATCGGTCAATACCATATGTGACACTTGCGACATTAATTTTGATTCCTTATCAGATATTGTGAAGACTGTTGTGTAGTATGTTTCTATATTACATTATGTATTCTCTAATTTTATTATTGTAAAAATTGTAATTGTATTCGTACATTTTGAGTTTCTTTTTCTTTTTTCTTGCACTTGGTTGTAAAGCTGTTGGAAATAAACCATTACTGTTATTATCACAGTGCCCGAGGGTATACCCTGATTTCTCAATAATGATTCAACACCAGTATATTTCAATTTTTGCTTTTATTAAACAAAATCTATAACATTGGTCCCAGAGCAATATCTGTGGTACACCCTGATTTTTTTTTATTTCTACCTGATTCAACACCAAGCTAACTATACGAAGATGAATGTCATTACATTTTTTTTATTATTATCAATATTGCACAAATTTTAAATCTATTACAAAATTTAACAAAAAAAGCATTCTTGATCTCAAAGTTAGGGCAAAAAAATCTTATTAAATGGCACTGCAGTGGTAATCGCTTTGAATGGGACGATTAAAAACGCATTGACGTAGCTGTCGATGGCCGGTTTCATTTGAGCAAAAAACCTCTTCCATTCTTTGTCGATGTAACCATTGATATCGTCTAAACATAAAACAAAAGCATGAGCATTAAGCAAAGCATCCGTCAAAATAAACAGAAGGGAAAATGAAAATTATATTTATTCTTTTGTTAAATCATTTATACCCTCAAAATGCGCACCATTCTGGAAATGGTCAAAAACGCGTCTTTGATTATGGGTAACTGTTCTTCGGCGGGCTGAGAAGCCCTTTTGCCGACACAACAAACTACCGGTGCGACGAAATCTCAGCAATGGCTAAAATGTTTTTTTTAGATATTTTTCTGAAACTTGTCTCAAACTTGGGCCTGCTTATTGTGGCGAATACCGTATTAACAACATTACTATAAGCAATAAGGTTGTATACAGACCCATCTGTGTAGACTTGAGATTCTCAAAATAGAAGTAAGCGCGTTCGCAGCTTGTATCTGCCTTAGAATTGAAGTAATCCAAGTACTCATCGTCACCTTTCTTGTATAAGCGAATGTTGCCACTGTAGTGCATTTTCAGGCCCACTAAAAGAGGCAAGGGGAATTGGAATAAGAAGATTTTGGTACCGAATAGGGGTTACTCACCGAATGTCATGTTATATTTACCCTGTCCATGAACGGGTATACCTAGCATTTTACCTTCAATGATTTCATAACCACGCGCAATTACCTCTTCCCTATCCACGATTGCTGTGAGACTACCTCGACCGTTTTTCATGTCCAATCTGCAAAAAAGAGCACCATCTAAATCAGGAGTTCCCAACGGGGTCCAAGTGGTCCCCTTGGAGATCGATGGAAGTTTAAAAAGGGTCTATAGTACTCCAGGGGTCTATGATAAGTTTTTCTGTTTTAAAATTTTATTTATTTTTTAAGGAATGTGGTTGTTAGATAATAATATCCGTTTTAACCCATACACGGCTCTTAGAATAAGAATTTATTTATTTTTCTCCAAGAAACATGGATAGTTCAACATAAAATTATCACAAAAAAAATCTTTTTATTAAATAAGGCTGGCCGGATCTGTGAAACATTTACTTATATATTCTTTCCTAGGAGTTAATCATGGTACGACATGTTTTATTTATTATGAAATGTTTCAAAACATGGATATTACACTGCTTGCACATATATATTGTTGCATGACGCACCCTACATCTTTTTCTAGTTTTCAAACGATCTTCAATACATGGCCAACCGTATCAGTACGAATTTCATTTGGTATAGTATTCGGCAAGTAACTAGGAGATTGCCTATTTTCTTGGCCTTGGATTTTCAGAAGCCGAAGGGCAATGTACGATTTGAAATCGAGCTGGTATAATTTCTTTTGATGTACAAAATTGTAAATTTTCCAGGAGTTTGAAATGGCACTGTCAAGGGAATTACAAAACAAAGGCCACCACCACTTTTTCCCCAAAATTCTGCTACCATAATTTGCTATAACATGGCGTGGCGAAATATCCTGTGTCGGTTAGTACAGAAATTAGTTTGTATGATGAAGAAAAATTGTCAAAGAATATCCTGTGCGCACCTTTTCTTCAATCACTGAAAGGAAATTGAGAACAATTTCACCTCTTAAACCTACCAAACTTTTTCCTGTGGAAGCTCCAGTATATGGCATGAACTGATATAGATAGCCGCCAGACCATCAAAGGCACCATAACTTGAAGCCAAACTTCACAGGTTTTTCTTTCATGTATGTACATCTTACATGAGGGCCTTCCAAAATAAAGCACCATCTGTTCATCTACTGACAAATAAGTCGAAAATATACTAAACAGCATAATTTTTTGTTCAGAAGATCAAGAAATGGCCTTAGTTTCGTAAATTTGTCATTTTTATCTAACTTGTTATTGTCAGACAAATGAATGTTTCGATTCATACTCATGTACTCCTTCGTGTACTCCTTCACAATTCTCAAACCTTTATCTTCTTTGGTAGATCAATACAAGCACGCCTGCGGCAGAGTATGATATCCGGATAAGATCATGATTCCTAGAAACTTTAGCAAATCGTTTTTATCAATTGTAAAATCATGTCTGTTACTGTCACGTGAACACTTTTGAATATATTCAACTATACTTGTTAGGACTTTGTGTCAAAATACGTAAAAAATAAATCTAGTGGTGTTTTATCAACAACTTCAGTCTCTGGTCTAACAATATTTTCTTTTTCTTAAGCTTCTAAATTGCTATTTGAATCATATACATATTCTCCGGCTTTTCGGAGACGTATTCGATCTACACCTTTGTTCAACAACTTTCTGTTTCTCTGACAAGGGTTCAGAATCCGAATCATCATCAGACATAAAACCATCATCGGCGGTGAGAACTTCAAACGTCCCAGCAATATCTATCTTGTCATTTGTGTTTTCACAATTTTCATCAAAAACTTCTTCATTGGTCAGTTTTTCATGTGCAATTATTATGATTATGTAGTATACTGTATATTATAGAGAGAAATGTATGGGGATGGATGTAGGAAAAAGGTTGGGAATCCCTGATCTAAATGATAAAATTTATACTTCGAAAAAAGAATTATATCCTATCATAACATCTTTTATATTAAATACTCACTGCGCTGCAGTAAATCTAAATTTCTTCCAGTCGTCTGTGTACGCATCATGCATAATATATTTCAGACCGATACCATTATATGGTGCTTCCGCATACGCAATCGGTGATAAAGGCGGTATATGAAAGGCTACATCACCTAAGAATAAAGAAAGCCTTTGGAGTATTTCAAAATTGACCACAAAGGAAACAGAATCATAAAAATTAAAGATTCCTTCTACAATTCGATGGATGTAGAAGAAAATTCGATTCTATCGCGACTTGAAGATATGTAGATAAATCGAACCTTTGACTATGATTGGAATAGCTTCATTTGCCTTCTTCACCAAGCACTGGCTCAAATTTGGATCCGATAAAGAGCATCTGGATATGTAAGATGCTGGAATAATAGAATCATGGTGTACTTAAAACAAACTTGCCATTGTTATTTTAAACAATTGATTAATTAAAAGTGCAAAATTATTAAACTAGAATATAATCTGGATCGAGAGGGATCTTACGCAAATCTAAACCACCGCCACTAACAAGACGAAGAGTAATTGCAAGAAGGACTAACAACGTTACTTTTAACATTGTACCAATTTCAATATCAAAATTCACACACGGAATGCAACCTTGTAATGCAAACAAACCATGTCAACATCAAAACGGCATTTTATAAGGCGGAGTAAAAATGACCTTTTCCACCTTTGGAAAAAATTGCATGAGGTCAAAAGTTAAAAATTTTTGTTTGTCTATTATTAATATTGGTAACGCTAGCAATATACATTGCGGGTTCTTTATAATTATCTCCTCCCCCTCCCCCCCATTCTAAAATTTAATTTAAGCGCATACAATTTACAAAGAGATAATTTGAATATCATTCATTAATTTATATTTATATTAGGATATCAGTTGTAGACGGCTATAAATGTTTTTGCGAATTCCTCCGTTATCAATGCAAATATCTTTTGCTCAAGTGCACTCTGTTGGCGATAGTGTTCAGTGGAAGTATATATATAGTTGACACAAGCCTGGAAATTTCCGAATGACAATTTTTGGTATTCTAAAAATTATATTTTTTTATTATGTTAAATTAATTAATTAATTGTCAAATAAATGCCTCTCAGAAGTTGCCTGGCTTGTGTCAACTTGACATAACTAAGAACTCAAATTTATATTTTAAAATTCATTTGGAAATCACCATTTGGTAACTTCGCGTATTTTTGGCGCCCAATGTGGGGCAACTTCTGATTATTTAACATTAAATTAGTTGACATTTGGTAATATAAATTAAAACTTCAAAATGCCTAGAGGCAGTGGAAGTAGATGGCATGACGGAAATATAGACTAGATTTTAATTTATTTACAAAGGATATGTTTGTAATTAAAAATTTAATCTTAACAATTTATAACCTCAGTTTTTTAAGCGAAAATCCCATGGTGTTTATTAATGGCCTAATAAATTTTTTAAATCCTACACTTCTTTCAATAATCTGGTTTTTATGGTCCGGTCCTATTTAAAAGGTGATGCTTCGACATGGCATAACTCAAGACTCGTATAGCAATTTTAGTCAGTTTAAGAAAATTTTCTTTTCCATATTTCTGAAATATTGTTTGATTTAGTAACATTTTTTATACCTATCATCTGTCTGGATGTATATTACCATTACTCCCCCACACAACAGAATTCGGTTTTATCGGCTGAGCCGAAGATATTAAGTGAAGTATTCCAATGATAGTTCAAATAACAATCGTATAGGCAATCCTATGCGCATCCAATTTAGCACGAAAATAATTTAACGTTCGCGTGAGCTGCATACAAATCTAATACCTTAACGAATTTTATGATGAATCAGAGGATGCTGTAAAAGATCACACACAATATCGCAAAGTGTAGTTGAGGTGTAGTGAGGGGTGTGTGCTTTGACATTGGAGGATGCAAGGACGCAAAAAATTGATGTTCCCAGTTTATGGATATCTTAAAATATAAATTAATGTATAATTATCAAATCGATAAATTATCTGTTTGCAAATTCGAAAAAAAAACGCACAATGCGTATCGCTAATACTTAAAAGTCATGGACACGCATAGAAAGTAATTTTTTCTGGCCTTTGATATTGTCCAATACCAACTGGTTTTGATCAGAACTTATTTAAAGGCGCAAAATTAATTCGAAACACTTATTGATCTTGTGGCAAAATGGCAAACGCGACTCTGTTAGTTCTTGCGGCTTTCTTAGGGCTAGTTAGTGCCGGAGGGTTGGATTTGCGTAAGTGCCCTTTGTAACTTAATAAGGCTTTATGTAATTTTTTAATGTGTTTTAGCATCTTATATGCCTAAGTGTTCACTGTCTGATCCGGGGTTACAAAAGTGTATTTTAGAAAAGGCGAATCAAGTAATTCCCATTCTGGTTAAAGGTAAAAGTATTTATTTTGCTTCCATCAAATCATGTATTTCTAAAGTTCCCATTTAAAATAGGCCATGACCGTATTTGATCAAACGCTGTTTCTGGTTTTTACATTCATTCTTAATGGATTGAAACAACAGAAGGAGATACCCATTGACTTCCAGCCGAACCAGATGCATACTTCCAAACATATCGTTTTATTTTTTAACACTTTAAAAATAATCATTGGAATTAAATCCTAATTAACATTCTTTTTGTGAATCTTCTCAAAACAAGTCGATAAGAATTCTTTTATACATAGGTGACGCCGCTTACCAAATACGACCAATGTCTCCATTGACACACGCTAAAGCTGAGATAAAAGCGAAAGATCTCACGATAATAATGACCGATACTGCTCAAAGAGGCATTGAGAACATGAAAATTACAGATGTCCTGTAAGAACAAATTTGATTTTAATATTTTCCATCATTTAGCTTTTGTCTTTGCAGTTTCGATTTGAAGAACTTTAAGTGCCGTTTCACGGCTGCGGTAGACAAACTTGTAACTACAGCAAAAAATTACACCATCATAGATGGTAAAATATTGGATATTCCGGTGCATGGCCACGGTAGATTTAATTTAACGTTAGGTAAGTAGAATGGGTGTACTTTAATGATCGTACGTGAAGTTAGGGCTTTCTTAATCGTACAGTTGGTAATACATAGTGGCGTGCCGAGTAAATTTTAATAACGTGACCTAATGAAATTTATTTAAAAAATAGTGAGAAACTAGAAGAATCAATGATTTCAATAGCAAAAATTTAAAATATGCTGCGTTGGTAATTAAAAAATGTACTAACAATAATTAGGCAAGATATTTTTTATTTGTGTAGATAAATAGCCCATGTAATTATGAACGCACATACACCGGTTTAAAAGAATTAATATTTAAAAAGGTATATATCAATATTTGTAGACCAGATGCTTAACATAAAAACGAAGTAAAAAGTGTTTTTTATCTTTAACATGTGTTTCAAAGTTTTGGTCGCCAGAAAAAAATATTCCTCTTAATTCACGACCCAATATACAAATAAATAGAAGCGAAATAATTTAGAAGTTCTATTGCGATTAATTCATGGGCATCATGTTATGTAAAAGTCGAATATTAAAATTAATATTTATATAAACCTAGTAATAAATTTAAAAAATTGAAACTTTCCTTTTTAGTAATTAAATAGTAGAGCCTGATTCGTTTAAAAAATATTTTATTATTTTTGATATTAGTGTAATTGAAGTGAATTGTCACGTACCCTTATTACAGTAATTAAGGGTAGTTACTGTTAGGGTAGGTACTGTAGACATAGACAACTCACCACGATTTCATTTTTATTCTACGCTCCCGGGGGCAAAAATTCCTAGAAAACCAACCGGGACATTCTTAAGAGTGTGTCGTTGCTGTAACAAATCCATCAAACCAGAAAAGGACCAGGGCGCTTCCCCTCGATTATGAAGTTTTTTGTTCTTTTTAATATATGAGTATATCAGATTTATAAGCATCTAGCTCGCGCGTCGATGTGACCGATTGCATCTGTTTTTTTATTATTGTTGGATACGTTCAGCAACGCTAGGTATCAATCAATCCAATCGTTCATGTTAATTCTATAAGAGATATTGATAGTCTCCAGTATTATTCTCTAAACATAAATTGATCGTTGGTTTCATGCTTCAAAGCCCTAATGCTGTTCCCTTTCCGTAACTGCTAGCTGCATTTTCAACAACTGTCATTAATTCTGCAACATTTTCACATAATTTTTATCAATTATATTTCTTATTTTTCCTAATACATAGTAGTTGGTGGTATTAATGAAGATAATCATGACTTATCATACGATCACCATAAAATGGTTGCAGTATACTAACGAGAGCAGCAAGCACGAAGTGGAGGCGCATTATCTTGTTGAAAATAGCCAAGTATTAAATCATGATCGTACAATTGTGCAATAAACGCATGCAAAATGTGTGTACGATATCTCCAACATTAAGCGCACACCGAGCGCCTTAATAATGTATTTTTTACATGAGTCACTTGTAAAAGTTATGATACTCAACAGGAAAATTAACCTAACTGTCAAAATTACGCGAATATTTCCATTTTCGACGGCGCAGATCCCTTAAATGCAGGATTACTGGTATATGTGTAACAAGACAAGTAAATAATTAGTATAACATATGTAACATACCTTAACATACCCCTAAATTCCCTAAACCATGGTATACGAGCGATCATTTAAATACATTCTTTACTTATGCTTTGCTGTATCATTATCTTTTTCTCATACAAAGAGAATCTAATGTTGGTTTATCAAGTCGACCTCAAACCGCGCGAGGAGGATGGTGACACGTTCTTAGAACTCCATAATCCCCTCGTCAATACAACTTCGCGTGCTGCCCATTTCTACTTCGAAAATATTCAATCACCTAAGATAAGTAAGGCTTACACTTCTAATATAAAGTAAATAATAAAATAGATATATGATTTCTAGAAGACGTTAATGCTTATATTCAGGAGAACGTGGAGGAATTTATGGATAAACAGTTCAAGGAAGTGGTTAACATGTATATGAACATCTTTTTAGGTTATCCGATTGGGGCTATAGCCAGCAAAGTGCCACTCGGCAAAATGTTTCTGCCTTAAAAACGTAGGATGAATAGATGATAAGAAAAATGTATTTTGAACGGGTAATAAATAAATAATAAACGCTTGTGAAGTAGTTTGTTTTGGATTTTCAAATCATGTTCTCTATCAATTTGTAACGTTTCTGCGGGAAAGTAAATTGTGTAACCGACCCTTTAAGATGAAACCGCGGGATGGAGGAGAACTGGAGGATATAAAAGACGTGCAATAGCACGAATCCGAAGAATTCCTCATCCTCCAACTACCTCCACCGCCTCAAAACGAGTTCGTGGCCGGCGATTGTTGGCACGACGTCTTTCCGTTTATATAACTGAGTACGTGGCCGGCTCCTCCTGGCACGTCAGTTATCCGACCTCAAGCTGAGAACGTGACCGGCGATTGTTGGCACAACGTCTTTTCGTTTATATAATAGTTCGTGACTGGCATATATTGGCACGTCAATTATTCGCCTCCAAGGCGAGTTCATGACCGGCGATTGTTGGCACGACGTCTGTCCGTTTATATAACAGTTCGTGGCTGACATCTGTTGGCATGTCAATTATGTGACCCCAAGCCGAGTTCGTGGCCGGCGATTGTTGGCAAGACGTCTTTCCGTTTATATAACTGAGTACGTGGCCGGCTCCCCTTGGCACGTCAGTTATCCGACCTCAAGCTGAGTTCGTGGCCGGCGATTGTTTTCACAACGTCTTTCCCTTTATATAACAGTTCGTGGCTGGCGTCTGTTAGCACGTCAATTATTCGCCTCCAAGGCGAGTTCGTGGTCGACGATTGTTAGCACGACGTCTGTCCGTTTATATATTTGAATACGTGGCCGGCCTCTGTTGGCATGTCAGTTAACCGCCCCCAGAGACGAGTTCGTAAACGGCTATTGTTGGCACGACGTCTTTCGTTTCATCGTAAATCGCAACCGGGTACTAAAGGATAGTCAAAGCGTGTTCTGGAGCCAGAAAAATTTAAATTGTTTAATCACGTTGTCTATTTCCATTTGTTCTGCAAATACCGTTCATGTAGCTAAACCCGTACATTATCCTTCATTATGCGAAGAAGTTGTTCCGCATTTGAGTGTCTACGATTATATTCTGTATTTATTTTGGAAGCTATTTAGAGACCGCATATATAAAATCCAAATATTTATGTTTACATTTATTTGTGAAGATATCTATTGTTGTTTGGTTTCACTTCCTTGCGGCCAAGAGGAGTTCTACTTCACCGTTATGGGTAACCCATTTGACATGGCGGTGTAGATGTTTCTAGCGACATAACTTGGAGGATGAAGTTTGCAATAATAGGGCTATAGGACAAATTAATCTATATTTGTATAAATCCATTACTAACCCTATATCGCTCGTACTGCATAGCATAAAAGAACTCATAGAATGTGGGCGAATGAGGATGTCAATTGGGGTTATAATCAATGGGAACAAGTATTTTTTTTAATTACATAAAAATTATATGGAGTAATGAATAGTTATACACTTTATACAGGTTTAGTGCTGTTAAAAAATATATGTACTTTTATTGTCTGTGAAAACTGAAACGTTTCGCGGAAGCTAAATCAAAAACCTCAATAATTGCCTTACAATCTTAAAGTAAGTATGTATTAAGTTATGTTTATCAGTTACATAATTCCATAACAAAACAATAAATGCCGCGTGTTTGGACTGCCCGAGTTGACAAAATTCTTCGTCATACTTTCTCGGATATTTTTTGCTTGTTATTTAAAAATTCGCGATAAATAAACAGCAAATCATTAAATGAGTTGCAAAATACTTAAACGTGTGAGTATTTACGCAAGAGGTGCATCCATAATTAATAGAAGAAACAAATGAATAACATTAAATCAAAATGTAAAATTATTTAATTATACGATCAAGATATTTTTAAAATCCGAAAGGAAATGAGATACAATGCGTATTTAACGTGAAGGTGATATACTAAACCAAAAATGCAACTACACAATTTTGCAATAGTTTCGTACAAATATCGAAATATTAGTATGAACTGGATTAAGGTCAGAAGCTAATGCACGGTATTCTAAGAGAAACAGTCAAATACTTAAAATATGAAAGTTCATATTATTGAATTTGTCAATATCTGATTTCTAATTGGCACTTTTTATGAACGCGGTGCATTTCTAAGAATAATATTTTTTTGCAAATTGTCTTCGGTTGTTATAATGTGGTATCATAGTAACTCTCTACGAGAGCATACGATCTTTATCCCAAACATGCGTCACTTGTACTTTGTGTAATTCTTTGCTTAAGCCTTTGTGACGATTGTCCAGTGTGTCAAAACCACAAGGAATTCTGCATATAAAGTTTATTATTGACGGAACATGAATTTTATCTTTGGTACTGCTGAATAACTGTGAAATATCAAGTGTATAGAAAAGGCGGTGGCACAAGAAGAAAGTACGGGGCGGACAACAATACACACATATAGAGAGGGTAGTTAAGGTATTAGCCAAATTAATTTATTCATTAAAATTATTTGTAGGTATTTATTGTGATAGTAACCCTACCAAATTATATTTTTCTACACATCTACGCAAAAATTTGCAATGTCATTCGATCTTCTAGTGCAATTTTAACAATATTTGCATAATTGCTGTGTCTCCCAAGACAATACAATATGCACAATATCATGGATTATCATGAAAATCAATAATTTATTAAATTAAAATTGTAATGGCAACACAGAACAATTATCAAATTGATCAATTACCTCACTGTAAATTGCTATTTCTATCTTTGTTATAGATTCAGTTCTTTTTATCCTTCTGTATTATACTTATTGGATAATAACAGTAATACTTTCTTATCACCAAAGCAAAAGCGCAATTATTTAAAAATGCGTGGCCTTTTCCTGAAAGCAAGTTATTCTGCCTTCGATACAGCCGAATAACAACTTGTTCCGATCAGAAATGATTTAAAAGCCCAGAATCAATTCGAAAATCTATTGATCTAGCGGCGAGATGGCAAACGCGATGCTATTAGTTATTGCGATTTCCTTGGGATTAGTTAGTGCTGGGGGCTTGGATGTTCGTAAGTGCTGCTTGTAACTTCAAAAAGGTTTTATGTCATTTTTATGGCAAACATATCTACGTTTTCCTGTAGCACATTATATTTCTAAATGTGCACTATCTGATCCGGAATTCCAAACATGTATTAGAGTGAAAGCGAATGAAGTGATACCCATTCTAGCTAAAGGTAAACTTTATTTATTAATATATATGTATATATATATATAGTAAAGGCTGGAATAAATTTCTTTAAAATTCAGATTTTTTCTCGAAGAAACACTCGGATCCGTCGATTTTTGATTTTGGTAGTCAGCAGGAATTTTAAATGAGGTTATTCCAACTTCTCTTTCATGAAGCTATATATTTATAGGTGATGCTGTTTTTGGGATACGACCAATGTCTCCTTTGATCCACGCTAAAGCTGAGGTAAAAGCGAAAGATCTGACGATAATAATGACCGATGCTACTCAAGAAGGCATCGAGAACATGAAAACTATAGATGTCCTGTAAGCACATATTTCATTTCCGTTGTTTAGTTTCTGTCCTATCTGTCTTCTCTCTACAGTTTCGATCTGAAAAACCAAAAGTGCAGTTTCATGGCGGTGGTCGACAAACTGGTAACTACAGCAAAAAGTTACACCATCAAAGATGGTAAAATATTGGATATTCCAGTACAAGGTCACGGTATATTTAATTTAGCGTTGGGTAAGTCATTAATATTAAGTGTATTTTAATGGTCGTACGTGACGTTACATATCTTTTAATCGTACAGTTGGTAGTATCCAGTGGCGTGCCTATAGCGTGTTGTAGTCTTAGAATGCAGTACAAGTCTTATGGAGAAAGGCTGCATATTTGTGATATCGTCCAAACGTTGACATTTCTTAGGTGATAGTTCTTACCATCAAAACCCTCATTTCATATTTTTCATTAGCACCCAATCCTGTAAGCAAGCATTTCCTACTGATTCCCATCACTAGAAGATTTCCTTTTAATGTCATTTGATGGTGTCACTTGTATAATAAATTCTTGGGTGTCACTTTTGAGGCCTCTTCACATCTCATTTTCAATACTCCTCACATGTTGAATATATTTCTGCCAATTGTTGGTTGTTGCATTTCTATAGCCCATTGTGATTCAATCTGTCATATCCTTTTCCTTAAATATCGTATTATTCGATTTAGGTAATTGTTGCACCAATTTATAAAATAAGTGATTGCACAAGGTTCACAGAGCGATACTAAGCCTAAATCTTTTCCCTTGTAGGTTCTAATGAGGATGGCAACTTAGTTGCCGAAATATGCACCTAGAGTGTTTCACTTATTGAGGTGGTATGGATAATTTTTGTTTCATTTCTATTCTATTCCAAGGCACCGTATCCTTATATTTTATACACAATAAGAAACAGTAGAGCGCCAAATCCTCTAAAACACAGAATACGTAACGTGCGATCGTTCAAGTACACACTTCACTTACAGTGGCTCAACGTCAAACTCGGACAGTATAACGCACATAATCCTACTAAAAGATTTGAATGTTAATTGATATTTTTTAAATGAAAGAAATACACATTTCACTACATAT
>JARFOC010087585.1:0-13922 GCA_031763485.1 Osmoderma eremita | reverse complement strand
ACAATAAAACAGCACAACAAAATAAACCAACAAATTTAATACCCTATAAATGCAAACAGTCACACTAAAGTTACTCTACGTCGTTGCGACGAGTACACACCTGTGAACTTCAACTTAAAAAATGAAAAATATCCAGCGTGCATCCGCTCACTGCAAGCTTTCGTTATCAACTAACGTTGTTCACAAAAAGAGCATAATTTGAACACACATAAAAGAGTAATGTGATAAAGAGTAAATGAGCTTCGTCTATTCGACGAACAGTAACCATCCAGGGTTAATACTTATACGCCATGCATTGCCTTCACTTAGTGATTCCAACAACAAACCATGCACCTGAACTGGCGTTTTATCGATTAATTGTTATGACACTTTTGATGTTTCTTAGTAAAATAGGTATAAAAGCAAGTACACTGAGAAAAAGAAATGGTTCATTCGAACATGGAATGTTGAGTTCAACAACATTTTTCGTTTGTATATACTAAACAGTCTATATTGTTAACCCAAACATTTGAACAATGTTAAACTTTTTCGTTTGATACAAGTAATTGAGGTATGTTGCTTCATATAACAAAGGTATTTGACATATAGAAAAAGAATGAATACGTTTCCTTGAAATAGCTTCAGATATACACATATAGAATTAAATTCTCATAGCGTTTGGATTAAAGTTTCATGTTAGTTGGTTCAACAACTTGTAGATAGTTCAAGTGTCGCCAGTATAAATAAAAAAACTCAGAGGCTGGTTTATAGTAAACAAAACGATAACGAGAATCGGTTTGAAATGGAAGCACGATTCAGCAGTATTGCCTAAATAATAAATCAACCAAAATGACAAGTTATTTTATTGAACACCTCTTCTTATGAATTAAAACGGCTACAAAACGTTTGCTGAAGTATTTTATCACTATTTCCACTTTTACTTTCAATAACAATAAACCAGCTAACACGAAATACACAACTATGTAAAACACAAATATATAAGCCATAATAGTCACAATGCGAACACCGAAAGTTCAAGGAAAATGAAGGTTTATCAGGACAGAGAGTAGGCAACATATATTACCTAGTCTGTCACAAACTAACTAGTGTACTTTTGGTGTAAACCAGGGGTTACTCTACCAATAGAGGACTCTGAATGCACAATTTTATCTAATAGAGGGCTCTGAGTGTAAAATTCTAGAAGTCTGCATAGGGTATTTTAATTATATTACAATTCCTTTAGTTGTTAGTAGTTCTTTTGGTTTTTACTTATTGTTTAATCATTATCGTTATTGTTATTATTATTGTGTATTTCGTCTGTATTGACGTGTCCCGAATTAATTATTATTTTGTTAACGCACGTCGAGCTAAAAATGACGCATCGCCAGGTACCTAGGCTCGACTGTACTTTTTAGTGTAATTATATTCCCAATGGCTATGTTTTTTGTTGAGTAGGGTAGATTAATGTTAGAGCGAATTGTATTCCTTCAGACTTTAGTCTACAAGTTGCTATTGTAGAAGTCAGTACGTGAATAAAATTATTGTTCAAGCTGGTTGGTGCGTTATTGTGAAAAATAAATGGATTTAACAATTTTGTGCGGCAGGACTAATCCGAACAGTGTGCTTATGGTATTCCGTCTGGTAAGCAAAAAGGTTAATTCCAATTGCAAATATGACTTTCGGGAATGCGTCAATCGAAACCGCAATGCGTGTTTTTTGCGCAACTGGTGCACTCACTTTCTGAACAGAATAATAGTTGGAGATAGAACATGTGCTACTTAAAAATGTACACGGCAGAATGCATACACATTTGGACACATTTTGTGAATGACATTATGCGAAAAAAAAGCTTGTATAGAGAATGAATAGAATTTTGGTTGGTATTATGCATTCTGTCAAGTTTGAAATATATAAGATTTGGCTCTTTAGTTGGGTTCGCAGACCACCAGAGGGATAGGCACACAATTTTAACGTTAACTGCCGCATCTACCCTTACTATATTATCTCAGATAAGTAATATGTCAGAATCGGTAAAACTGTTACATAATCTGTGACGAAGTTGTTAATATAGGCGCCAATTAATGCAACCAAGTCTAGTGAAATATTCAGAGCTACTATGTTTGCTGTCTCTTTGTCATAGGTTGGCAGCACTAGGTAACAGCATCATTCATGGATTAGCAAGATAGACGCAATCACGTATATAGATTACAATATGTACCTATTGGTAGAATCTAAAAGTATAATAAATAAATAAAGTATTTAATAAGTGTTTTAATAAAAGTGTTATGTATAAAACGTAACGATACGACACTCTTTTTAGTAACGTTGGCTCTATGAGCTTCATAACAAATAACAGGCCGTGTTATACTATATATACCGAGCCTTATTATTGCAAAGTTAAGTTAAGGTACTTATGGTTTGGGTAACATTTGGTCAATCGTACACACGACACCCATTTAGCTTGTCATAAAATTCAAACTTAGATCTGTGATCTATGAACATACATCGTACGTAGGGTAGGAACCTTATGTCCTTCACCCTATCTTCCAAGTTAGATGCGTCTACCTCGCAGCGCATGGGAAATTTAAGGAAAAACAGGATTCAAATTTGTATCTGACGAAACGAACTTATAAAGTATTATTTATAATTTTGTTTTTCGTAATATAGTTTTCATATTGCACCTACACTCAAAAACATGATTCTGTAATTTTACATAACCAACCGTTGACAATTTATTACTAACGAAAATGTTGGAATTGTAGTTTATGTTATAGTTGGTATCATGAAATAAGGTTGATAGATATGCCAGGTCTACGATAGTAAGTGTTGTCAAGACATTGGCAATGCACAATGTGTCGTATTGAGAAATATAAATTAGTTAGTTATGTTGCGAATTGTACGCAACTTATAGCCAAATAAAGATTTAATAAATATCACAGCATTAAAGATGCTTGAATGTAAGATGTAAAGAAAACAATATTAATAAAAGAGCAGTGAATCTTTTTGAAATACTAATGTATTGTGTAACATGGATTAGAAATAATGAAAGATTTTATTAGGCTGTTGAGATAAAGATGAAAATTATAATTCTTCAAAATTATGACTGATTATCGATAACTGTTCAACAAGGATACGTATGCATTCTTTTGGGGTTCAGCATTCATGAATTTGCAATTATGTATTGCTAGAATACTATTTAAATAAATAGATATGTATATGTATTACTTCAAAATACGAATTAAAGGTATTTTTAAAAATTTGTATTATTTCGTCCTATTTCCCCCTCACGACCTGATATGTAATTTTAAAAGAACAAAACAAAAAAAAAACTCGTTAATTACCTATCATAATATATAAAGGTAGGTAGGAGTGTAATAATTTCTTGGAACGCGTTTGATTATATCATGTCAGACATTAAAATATACGATTTATTGGAATAAACTGCAATATGTTCCAATATGATATAATTTTATACGCTCTCAAACCGAAATTACATGAATAAACTTCCCATTGACATAAACGAGCATGAATTTAGTAAAATCACCTGTCATTAAGTTGAGAAAACCTATACCACTATACCATATATGGTATAACAATCTGAAAAAACTAAAGCATAGTAATTAGTTAATAGGTTAATAGCACAAAACAAAGTAATCAAACCGAGCCGTTACCCAAGTTGGTATGAATACCTAATTGACATACATAAATTTTTCGATAACGGCTTAAATAAGACGTGACAGGCGCGAAGCTGCGATAAAGATATAATTAGGGCCGAGAAAATTGATGTAATTTTCTAATAATTAACCCCGTAGTAATGCCAAGCGCGTACAGAAATCTGTTTTACCCACCACTGCTTACCGGACAGGTTTTGACAATTGCGACATCCATTCATAGATGGCGCAAGCGATACAATATAAAGAATTTTATATTGTATGGAAGCTATTTCTTGGAAATGCAAAAACGAAATACCACACGATATATTCCAATTTATCTTGTTGTTCTACTAACGAACGAGCAGCCGACCTCGTGTATATTACATATAAGAAGTTTCCTTACGACAAAAAAAACTTAGGTCGGTCACGCCATTCTAACATTTCAAGTCGTATACGAACGAAGTACCTAACTATATATGAGTCTAATTTTTTGCGAGATTTCTAAGAACGTAGAATTACAGAAGTGAATAATAATGTCTGTAATAATGAACGTATCGCCGCACTAAATTAGGTTTGATGATAATGATTTCGTTTAAGATAGATATAATCGCCTGTTTTAATTGTTGGCCGGTTACGAAACCTGTGTTTTTTTACGTGCTAATTTCCTGAGGTTTGCGTTTTAATTCAGGTTATTTTTTTATTATTCGTGGTTAATGTAACGAAATTAATTAAAAACTGCTGTGTTTAAACGTTGGGTTAGTGCATTGATAAAAATGAAGTAGCTTTAGCTCACGAGTCATGATTTCTTATCTATATATGCAACGCATATATAAATACATGCAACGTTTTTGAATTACAAATTCCCAGAAATAAAGAATCAAGAGGTTTTATTGGTAAAAACAAAAGCATTTGTACTTGGTATTTCTTTTATTTAAGAACTTTATTACGTTTTTTATTTATTTATCCAAGATTAATAGTCTTCTAGAATTTTGTTTTTATATTCAAAATGGTTTACTTATGTTCGGATTTTTGATACCAAATAATAGTTTTATTCCTAATGAAAGAAAAACCAAACAACTAAAATTGAAAATTGTCAAACGTTTAACAAAAAATGGTAATTAAACGAGAATGTGAGAACTGGTACCAAAATAGTTCTTTATAATCATGTCAACGAAGAAATTAATATAGAGATAGAATTGTTGCATGATTTGAATAAGGTGCACACTATACATTGGTCAGAGACTACATTCTGTTCATTTTAAGAATAAAGCCTTGGCAGAGAAAGAAAATATCTTGGCTTATGATTGGCTGAAATTTGCGACAGATTTGCGGTGCTAAAAGGGGTATAATTTCACATAATGATTTATGCTGGATAAAATGAGATGTCACTAATAACTGCTTTTCTATGTTTACTGTAATGTTGCATGTCAAATTCAGTCCTTGCGTCCATTCTGATTCCACCGCTTTCGCCTTCTAACAATTTATTGATTACACAAAACCCAATCTGTTTTACTATATTTTAAATATTGTAGACAAAATAGTTCTTTTCAGAGCTCGATTATTGCAGTCTTTAATAATTTGAGGTATTTTGTATCTATTGTAGGCGCAAAAAGGTGTTTATTGATAATTTTTACAGGAACAAATTGTGGTAGTGTCAGTGGGAAATTCAAAAAATCCTCAAGGAAAAATATGCCCAGTGGCCAAATATTAATGACTTACAATCTGTATTTGTAGTTAAAGCATGAGAACTCGACATTAACATCAATAACAATGACTACAAAGCAGTTTGGAATCAAAAAATTATATGGAACATATTGCGAAAAAAATGATGCTACGGGAATTATAAATTCATTCATTCGCAATATATATATATATATATATATATATATATCCAATATAAATTTTTGAGGCAATCATTTGGACGAATCTGAAAAATTCAAAATTACATGTACTTACATGAAATGCAATGCCTAATGAAATGCCTACTTGTACAAAAATATTAAGTATAAATATAATATTCACTTGCATTAAAACCAACTTCAATGAATCTCTTATTGGTTTTTAGTGAACTTGTTTACTAGAATTCAAGCGAAAAACATTGTGGAAATTTTAAAGGAATTACGTATTAAGTGGGAAAAAAGGCAGTGTTGCTAACTTGGTAGAATTTCTACTAAATCTAGTGGAATGAGATACCAATCTAGTGAGTGAATTTTTATTTTGGTGGCTAGTAGAAAATTTGGTAAATATAAAGAAATGATCGGTAAATTTCTGTTTTCACTACTTGAAAATATATATATACAGCGTGCCTTATAAAAAAAAGGCGAGGCCGTAGCGCCTTTATAGGCCGATTTTAATCATTTAAACGGAAAATTAAATGACTGGATGTACTTAGGCTATAAAATGAGCTAATAAAATTATTTATAGCACTTAAGCGTTTTAAGGTAATAGGGGCAAGTTTTTTTTAAAATTAGACTATACCTTTTTATGATTCTGATGGAGATTTTTGTTCTGAAAAGAAATGTATCACAAGTATACCTTTACATAGACAAAAGATCAAAAAAAGCAACAAAGTAATTATTTAGTCTGTCACGCTCTGTCAAGTCGATTTCTCTTTTCTAAAATAAACAAACAGCGTTTAGATATGCTGCGAGTTTATTTTGAACGCCATGATAATACTTATCGAGCTGCACAGCACTATCCAAACAGATATCTTCCAAGTCGATCAAAATTCCAACGATTAGTGATCAGTTTACGGACATATGGCGCTTTCAAAAAGCCCAAAAGATTGCAGCGTCAACATCGGGATGAAAATCTACGACACAATGTATTTCCGAGTGTTGAGGAAAAGAACTGGACAAGTCTCATAATGCCCTTCTGAAGAGGGGATATTTAACCAGAAGATTTGGCTATTCTTGGATTGGGACGTATGGACCCATTCCTTGGGCGGCACGTTCGCCAGACATTACCCCAATAGACACTTTTCTTTGGGGATGTCTTCAAGATCAAGTTTATGCAACGCCTCCAGAAGATGAGCTTCAGTTAAGGAATAGTTTGTCAGGGAGTTCCTGCGGAAATGTTAACCAATGCAACATATTGCAATGCAACTATTGAATTAAGTGTTATTCAAGTGGTGTTCTGTGTGGTGCAAATCTCCCAGAGTGCGACGTCTAACATTATCTTCCTTCGTAGATTCTGCTGAGGATGGCAACTTAGCTGCCGAAATACGTATCCGGAGTTCTTCACTCATCGAGGTGGTAAGGGTATTTTTTCTTTTTTATTTTTACTATTTTAAGCCACCGTATCCTATTATTTTGTATTTTATTTCAATATCTCTATCTTTCTCTCCATCAGAATCATAAAGAAACAGTATAGTCTAATTAAATAAAATAACTTGGCCCTAAAACCTTGAAACGCGTAAGTGCTATAAATAATCTTATCGGCTCATTTTATGGCCTACAACCAGTCATTTAATTTTCCGTTTCAATTATTAAGATCGGCCTATAAATAAAGGCGCTACGAAGTCGTATATAATCATATTTTTTTGAAATTCTATATAGATTAGGCATTATTTATACACTAGTGACAACAGTGTCACCTATATTCATGTTAAGAAATTAAGTTTTGGGGAATTTGTCTTTCGTTATTAGGGGAAACACCTATGAAAAAATCTTATAAAGCAAGAGGCAGAGGAACTTATGTCATACTATGCTTGCATTTGATTGACAAAGGATCTCGCAGACATTTGCTTTATTTTATTACTGTTAATGAAACCTCATTATTTTCCTTGCGGCGAAAAAAAGTCTTAGTGACACTAGCAGCAGTTTTGTTTTCCATCGTCAACTAATCCCGAATTCGGGACTTGGTTGACAATTGGAGTCCAAGTGCTCTCCAAACATATGTACCGAATTTTATTAAATTAGCCCATATTCCTTGCAATTCTTCACAAAAATATAAACAGACAGTGCTTCTGTCATGATTAATAATGGGCTACAGAATTTATTGATTGATCATTTAAATGAAAAGCATCTAACCGTTTATCGCTGTGGTTAGTAGTGAAGACTTTCAATTTGAATAGGAAACACACCAGATCTGTCTGATAGAGATGAAGCCTGAGAGTCATGGACCAGTTGTGAAAGTCATAGATTCAGCAGGAGTTATGGGATATGATTCTCCAAGAATTCTTCAAACTTTAACCTAGTCTTTGACATCAAAGTTGCAAACGCTTTACCTGTTCGTGGGGATCATTCCAAGCGCACTTTTAATCTCTATTCTTATAAGAATTATTTTTTTAAACGTATTATCATTTTATGAAATATCCCTTAATTATTTTAAGAAACCCCTTACTATTCTATTCAATATCGTGTGTGATCAGACAATTTTGGTCGATCCGAAATTGATTACGTATTTGGAGACGAAAACAGAAACAGTTTAGTGAATTTGCAGTACGTACAGTTTCATGTGTAGGTACAGGAATTTGTCGTACGTAGCGACCTCTGACGACGTCTTCCCTATTCATTTAATTTCCTGTCTCTTAAATTAGCTCGGCTAGCAACGGGATATTAATGTCTTAATTAACGACAACTTGAACTTCCTCGTGTCATCGCTCAATACCTCTTGTGCTTATAGAGCACACACGTTCATGCATACATACAAGCAAATATTCATACTCTGGAAATAGAAACCTATTTCTATTAGGCTAACATTAGGTAATCATCTGAAATGATTATTAATAAATACTAAATTGCTTTGTAACATCGTATGTTTCGCAAAACGTAATAATTTTAATATTTTGTGCATCGTCATGTCAAACAAGTCCCTAACCACGTTCCTAAAAAGGTATTTCTGGTTATTTTATAGTTGCATTTTGGTTGTGAATGTTGTATATATGATGATAGACATTTGAGCCTGTGAATCACCGTATTTTGAATGAATTCTGGCTGTGGCACTAAGTCGTCTGTATCTAGATAGGAAAACATACTTTCGCTACCTCTGAGGCATTAACCTTTCGTCGTACGGTATGTAGTATCTCCGTAACGCGGCACGTAAAACAGAACAACAAGAAGATAGAAGAACAGCAGAAAAACGACATTGAAGAGAAGAGAAGAAAAAAAAAAAACAAGCGAAAAGCGAAATCGAAACCGACCGTATGACGTACGTCTGTACTGCAACAAATAGTTGCAGCAAGCCGAGCATAGCATACCTGAGCGGCTCGTCTTCAAAGGGAGAATGCGGTCTCGACGATGTGCCATTGTTTTCACACACCGGATCGTCGCAAAAACGAGGGCGGCTGTGGCCAGCGTACTCTTTGATTCGCATTGCGAACGTCATTCGTTAGCGGACAAACGGCTATCGCTCGCTGCGCAAGTCTTGCCTACTATTACGGTCGGGTCGGCGACGGATGGATACCCAGACCATTTATGCGTTAATTTCCTATTGCCACTTCGTAGACTGCTCGTTAACGTTGCAGTGGCAGTGGTGTCGTTGTAATATAGCCGCTGCTGTAGCGAATTTATGACCTTTTTTCCTTATTTGTTTCTCATTTTCCTGCCAAGATGCTGATAAACTCAAAGAAATTGGAGGTGTTTATATTAGTTGTATAAATTGCAAATAATAAAAATGTATAAAATCATAAAAATTCGAACTAAATTGGATTGCAAACAAAATTTATTAGCAAATCATCTCATAGTAGATAGCGCTGCAATCGGCGTCCGTGTAACACTGCCAAAATTTGACTTGATTAACAGCTGACGAGTAATTTGAAAGTAAAATATCAGTTCTATTATAATCTTTGTCAATTTCTCTGAAAGAACACTATATTCAAATAACAAATATTTTAGTAAAACGTTTATAAAAATATATATGTTTACGTTTACCTCAGTTTATTTAATCCAACCAAAAAAAAAAGAATGGAAACAATTTTATTTCAGATATATCCTATATTTCACGTATTCAAACACACTTTGGGATAAAATAGACTTCTATGAGACACTTTGATAGTTCTTTTTTAAAGTAGCTACAATTGTCACAATTATAGAATGTTGTATAAATTACTTTAAATATCATTTTTTTATATTGATAAAGAAGCATCACTTAGAGAAATTTCCAATGATGATCCAGTATTAGCGGCAAGAATAAATTCTTCCATCATATCTTCTAGGATATTATCCAGCTCATACATCTTACTTTCTTCGGCATTGGTGTGTTTGATGCAATTTGTCCATGTTTCAGCAGTTACAAATTAGAACCCTTCAATTAATAATTCTTTTACCTCTGGTAATTTAAAAGTTTTGTTATTTGCAGCTACATATTCCTTCACGTGAGCCCCATACGAGTTCTACTGGATTTAAATTGCAATGGTGTAGTATCAACCTTAAAATTTTACAACCAGTTTCTATTACCATATCGTCGATTACATAGGGTCGGATTATTTTTTACATAGTTTTTAGCGGGTTCCATAAGTTCAACTTTTAAATATGAGATATCACAGGCAATTCTTTAGAGACAAACCAATTCAATAAAATATCCTTTTCCATGCAGTCGCTGGCATTTTTTCTGCATCGACGGAATGGTAGGGTGCATTATCCATTACAATAACACGATTTGGTTCTAAGAAGGTAGAACATCACTCATCTATTATGTAAATACTTCACCATTCCCTCGTGGTAATCGGTTTCCTTCGATTCAAAATATAGAAACCCATTTTCGACAAAACCATTATCACTTCGAGTATGTAATATTTAATTCTATTTACTTTTCCGTAATATGCTAAACAAATAATGTAACGAGAAACACAAGAAACAACCAAATACACAACCAAAAGCAACCGAAGAAATTTGACAGCTGACTACAAAAACGTAGCGGTCAGTAACATTTCATTTTATCCAACATAAATTTTGTATGCACAGACATTTTTTTTCATCGTGTGTGATTTTGCTTTATGTATTAGCCAATTGCAAACGTCCAAGATATAAGCCTATCTTGGCCAACGCTATTTTCTTAAAGTGAATTATATATAGCTGAGGTCTAGATCGTCTCATCGTTTTTTCTTTGGGGTACACCAAAGTACCTGTCAAAGTTTCGCGGTACTACTATCTGCGATTTGTTTAACTAGATGCAAAAAGGCGCGCATTTAAAAGACATGAAATACTTTTTTATTATGGAACGACTATGAGATACAAATTTGAAAATTTATTACGTAAGACTAGAAAAATATAAATGAAAATGGAATTTATGACTCCTGCGCAGGAACATAAATAACCATTTTTACCAATTTTTTTTTATGTTCCAGCGTCTAGAACGGTGTCTTATCTACGGAAGATCAGAAGATATTAAAAATCTCGCGACACACCTGACATGTGTTCTACATGGTTTCTACACGGAGAAGCAGAAGTGTCAAAAGCATTAGTACCTAGACTACAAGAAGTTCTATGTGACTATATCAAAATTACTAATTTTTTGTAAAGCAGACCGTTGCAACCCGGATTATTTGGAGAATTATGGTCCTCAATGGATGCTTCTTATGTGCAGTTTTTTCTATATATGGAAATGAGATGATTATGTGGAGGAGAAGTTCTATGCGGATTTTATGAATTAAAACAGGAAGAAATACCAAACAAATGGTAACATTCTCTCTCAATTAGGCAATTTATATTGTAATTTGGTGTAAAAAAGTTGCATTTGAACACCCTTATTAAAAGTACGCATTGATTTCATAAAATCCTTTCAAATAAAAATTACTGCTCTAGAAGGAAAGAATTAAAAGAAAAATACAATAGAAATGATTAAGTTACTTCAAAGCTGTAAACTGGATAAGGGTCTTTAGATTTATTGCATACAAATTTAGAAATTTTTTTTTCCGTACCTGCACTTGACATATCTTTGGATTGGGTAAGGAATCCATTTGGCAGCAAATTTAAGTATTTCAGAAGAGGAAGCGTTAACAAAAATAAGAAATGACACATGATTATAATTAAAATTATCAGCGATATATTATTTTGGTTTTCCGTCAAAGATAAACTTCCAAAAATTACAAGAAAAGCAATGGAAATACTTCTTCCGTTCTCGAAACTCTTTCTGCTGTTTTGCAATGAATAATGTTATTCATTGAAGCATTCCCTTCCCAAAAAAAATAGATCAGATTTTATTCGGACCTAGGAGGTCAAGATTGGATAATGATTTCCGTGCTAGGATTAGGATAACGATCGATGGTGCGGTCATACCGCTCAAGGGAACAGTTAAAAATTTGGCAGTGATGATAGATCACGACTTAAATTTTAGTGGCCATATTAATGCCTGCATCAGAAAGGCATATACTACATTGGGGCTAATATATGCTAGTGGAACTCATTTATTTCAAGTAAGTAAAGGTACTCTAACTCCACCTTTACACAGATTAGAGCAACTTAAGAAGTGCTTCTCGTGATGAATATGATGAAGGTGTTTGTTCTGTATATATCTACACATATTTCCCCTGTACCCATATTCTTGGAGTTAGTTAGTTAAGGTGTTTGGTTGAGTGGAAGAGCAGATGTCACTGTATCAGTGATAATCTGAACACCACCAAATTTTTCCATTCCATTTTTATTTACTTCTGAAGGAACATTAAATAGTTTTGTATTAAATTGTAATTCTGAATTATACATAGACACCTTGTATCTCTTAATGTGTTATAAAATACACTGTTATTATTATTTCTTCTTTGTATCATTTGTTCATTTCCAGCCGGTATTACTCATCTGTAAGTACAGATCATTATGTGGGCCATGCCAGGTATTGCTGCTTTTTGCAGTTGGCAGAATATTTCCTTTGTATCATTCCCTGGTATTATACGGAGATTTGCGTCAAAGTTTTTGTCAACTGGTCCTGTGGCCCCTGTAATTATTGGTATTACCGCGTTTTCATATGCCACGTCCTTTGTATTTCCACCTGAAGATCTTTATATTTCAATCTCTTTTCTGCCACTTTTTGTGTAATATTATTGTCTAATTTACTGCTACATCTATCAGATAACAGTTGTTTGTTTTCTTATCTTTAATTACACTATATCAGGCTTATTGGGCGATATATGGCGGTCTGTGTGGATTTGTGTATCTCATGGAATAGTGGCAAATAGTCCAAAATTCGACCCTGCAAGGAAGTTATTCTAAAAAAAAACGGCAAGCTCAGATTTCTCATTTGATGCTAAATTATAATAATATAAATAGAAGAAAACATGATCATTAAAAATAGTAAATATCACATAATGTAATAAATTGCTGTTCATTCTATTGTCTTGTTAGTTGGTATAATTATGAAAAATACTCGTCTTTATCATAATTTAAGTATGCCGTGGAACTTTGAGTATAGAATCACGTGTATCGTGGAATAAACAAGGTTGAAAACTCAGCCCTAGACTACGGTGTCCTACGAATGTTTAGTTGGTCCTAAGAAATGTCGTTCAATTTGCTTTGACACTACAAATTAAACTCAGTTTATATTAAGAATGAAGTAGATGGCGCTTAAATCACTATCTGTATTACACAGAAGAAAATTAGTTAAATAATAATATAGCGCTAAAATTGAAATATGAAATGTCAACATGGTCAAAATTCTTCCTCCGATTCGGTTACCGATCGCGTATAAACCCAAACCGACGAAGGCGTCTTATAATTTTAGCGGTGCTGCGACACACGTAGAGCTCTCATCCGTGTCCGTGTCGTCGTTCCCGTAAATTTAGCCCGTAAATCTTTGTCGAGGGCGAATGGAGCTGAGACAAACGAAGCATCGGTACTGTGACAGTTGAAAGAGTGCGCTTCCGGCGGCGGAACAATCGCCGCGCTCACCGGAGCGAGGAAGATTACGTGAAGTCGGCCGAGCCCGTAGCGTCCCCACGTACTGTGTATTGGGTGACGTCTCGAATTCTTTAGCTGCGTTATGTGCGCGTGTGGGACTAAATATACGTTCGTTACATGAACATTTCTGGGAATCGTACGTTTCCAACGCGGAAGAGAACAAGTTCGCTGCCATGAACATCACGAGTTGGTCCCAAAATATTTTTCATATTTCTGGGTCTTGAACATCGCCTATCGGTTTCAGTTAGTCTTTGATCTAGCGTCTAGCGTTAAATAGAAATTGCGAGCAACGCAGAAGTAGCTTTAAATTATTTTGTTCTGAATTATTTAACACTTTAACCAGCGTCATCTGTTATCACGTTAACAAAACTTAATTAATATAATAATAATAATAATAATAATAATAATAATAATAATAATAATCTTTAATACCCAACAGATTTAAAACAAAAATCCAATT
>JARFOC010087575.1:55672-73234 GCA_031763485.1 Osmoderma eremita | reverse complement strand
TTACGCAGCGATAATAGAAAGGCCTTTTCGTTTTACCCCGAATAACATAAATACCTCCCTTGACTTAATATTCCTAGAAAAAATATTCCTAGAAAAAAATTATCAAGTCGATACCGAATGGCTGTGGAGATCGCTTAAACTAAAAAACATGCACCACTTTCTCCTCTCCCTCCACTCTCTTTACCTACCCCAAAAAACACATGCAGCATTTTTCCCACTCCGACCTGAATGGGAAAATTCTAATGAAGGACCGCACGCCGTCTCAAGAGGACGTTTTCAACCGCTCATAATAAATCAATTAGCTAGATGCTTATGAATCGATTTATATTAAAACGAACAGAAACCTCCTAAATGGCGAGGAAGCGCCTCTAGCTTTCTCAGCGCTAATTGATTTATTATGAGCGGTTAAAAACGTCCTCTTGAGACGGCGTGCGGTCCTTCCTTAGAATTCCCCCATTCAGGGCAGAGTGGGAAAAATGCTGCATGTGTTTTTTGGGGTAGGCAAAGAGAGCGAAGGGAGAGGAGAAAGTGGTGCATGTTTCTAGCTTACGCGATCTTCACAGCCATTCGGTATCCGACTTGATAATGGGAATCCACGTATTCCCGAAACACGTGTCGTCCCGAATTAATTAATACTTTGTGCGGGAGGAGTAATCCGTGTTTAATATGGAACAGATCAAAATAATAAAATATATTTATTTTGCTGTTTTGTTGTTGGACAGGAAATTTATACATAATAACGAATAATAATCGTGTTAATCGTGAATAATGTTCTATTATTCGTTATATTCGAATAAATACCATACCCAAAATAGAAATAAATAATTGTTTTCGTGAAATACGTAGAAAATATGCCATTTTCTAGTACTCAATTGTCTATTTAGTCCGGCATCTAGTGGCGATCGTGTAAAGGTTAGTTTAAACTATAAATGCGCGTTCTGATTGGCTCCTTCAATTTACGAGATTCAAACCGTTTCGATATCCACTTTTCCGTCGTCAATCGTATCAATCGCAATAATTAAAATAGAAGTGTTGCGAGGTTAAAAAGAAAGGAAGATAAGGGACATTCGGGTTTCCCCCCATAAAGAAGTTATGAAATTAACAAAATGGCGCACGGTGTTAAAACGCAATTTCAGGAATATTTGTGCAAAGTTACGATCATCTACTCCCAATAATTTCGAAGATACAAGGCTAAAATTGGAAAATAAAGGAATTCGGGTTTTCCCCTACAATAAAAAGAATCTTGTAACATAATTTATTTACCTCTAAGATCCAAATCGCCGAAGTTAGGCCGCAAATCCGTATCTCGATCCGTCCCCCTCAAATCGACATCTCTCCTATCCGCAGCATCCGTATCTATACTTCCCTGCTCGTAGATGCTAATCTTCTCCGGTTTCACTTTATCTTCGGTCGAAGACAATCGCGCCTTCCTCGGATCCAAGCGCACCGGCGCCTTCGGCTCTTCGGAAACCGAAGCGGCGTTCGATTGCCGGGGATCCTTCGGTTTGACGCCGGGATCCTTCGGGGAAGAACCGGGCGCGTTACTCTGCCGCATCGAACTCAGGAGCTTCGTCACCTCCTCGGAAATGTTGATTTTCGACAGGTCGGCGAAATTCATCAGTTCCTGGGGCTTTATGGACGCCGTGGCGGGTGCGTTCGTACTTTGGGGTTCCTCCTCCTTCTCTTTCAGGTCCTCGTCGCACTTGATCGTCAACCTGCCCTCGTTCGAATCGTCCGAATACCAATCGATGTTACTCTGTTCGGAATCGGATCGATCCTCTTTTTGATCCTGCAGTAAATTCTCCTTTTGTTGCGCTTGTATGCGCATGTACAATTCCCTCTGTCTTTTCGGAAGGTTGGCCGGGACGTCTTTAGTGTCGAAGATAAATCTGAAATGTTATCGAGATGCAAAACTTTATTCGCAGCGTTATCCGAACACAGATCGTCGGAATCGATCAAAATTCCGACGATTAGTGAACAATTTACGGGCTTTTAAAAAAGCAAAGAGATCGCAGCGTCAATATAGGGATGAAAATCTACGATTCAACGTACTTCTGAGTGGCAAGAACAAGCCCTGGACTTCCATCAGAGAGATTGCTGCTAATTTAGGAACTTCCAAGGATACGACGCAGCGAATTTTGAAGAAAAAAAGAAAGTAAAACCGTATATTTACGGTGCAGGCGTCAGTCGTCAGGTGGCGGCACCTAGAACGCCTATTTCCGATATATAATTCCTCGTATACAGAAAATAGTACCGGTGCCAAAATTGAGCCTCGGGGCACACACTTTGCTGACATACTTTGACGAAGAGATTTTATTATGTAAGATAACATTTTGTCTGCGATCTTTAAGGAAAGTATTGACAAGTGAAGTCATTTAGTTTAGTCTTATTTAATTAATTATTCTATTAATGTTAGTTATTGCGTTCACCAACATCAAATTTTGTTTTATATTAGAAATCAAAACGATAATTATACCGATTGGAAATATTTCCCGCACCCGCAATGAACCTAGATGCGTACGCCTATGTATTCCGATTGTATTTCACGCTTCTGTCACCATAACCTCAATTTTTCCGCAATCGTTTCGTATCAATGACAAGTAACATTAACATTATTGAAATCGCGTTGTTTTAAGATATCAATTGTTACAATGTTAACACAACTGCAGCAACTGACTTGAGCCCAGTTTACAAACACAACATTAGTTTATTATTCCCAGAGATTCTGTTTCGACACAATTCAGAGAACGATTCGACTGAAATATCGGTTACCGAACATTTGTTAACCGTCTTAAAGGTTTTAAACAAGAAGATTTGAGACGAAGCCTTGCGTTTGCAAAAGAAGATCAACCGGGCGACCCAGTTTGTTTTAACAGAGCAAGGTATTGATGAGAATCGGATACATCTCGATGAAACAGCAAGAACATCTTTACAAAGGCACAAACAAGTAATGTTGATTATAGTTATTCATAAAATAAATTAATCGCTACAACTCATCGTTGCAGATTTAAATCAAATCTCTCGAAGGAAGTAATCGAAATGAACAATTGTATTGAGAATTATTAAAATAAAGACGATGCGTTTAATAACGTAACAATTTTTACAGACGAGCATGATTGTACTTCGTGGAAAACGAAATCAAATTAAAATCACCGATGAAATTTACTGTAAATATTTTGTTTTCTTAATAAATGTTTATTAGTGCATTCGAATTAATATTTTTTTATTTTAATTCAATATTTTATTCATCATTTTTTGACATAAAATATGAAGTTGACATTATCAATTTTTTTTATCAAACGTACACCACTTACTATAATTAAAATACACCGAATATCCATCAATTAGTGCATTAATTAAATAATCTTAAATAATTTATTAACTTAGTTTAGTATTGCACGATTCTCAGCGTTTCTAAATATAATAACAGACTTGTTTGGATTTTCATGTTAATTTGCTTTAGCATATACCCGTGTTTTCACGATAGTTTTGGTTACAAAACCAGAAAGTAAAAGTACCTAACGAAATTGATTAAACGGCAAATATTATTAAAGAAGTTTGCCCCGTAAGAATTAACGTCAGAAAATAATATCCGAGGTTAAACGAGAAAAATAATTTTAATTTTAAAATGCGTAAGCATTCAACGGAGATACGACAAACTATTACCGCAAATTTCAAGATACATACATGCTTCTATCCACTTCAGATCCGGGGTCTATCAAAATCGGCACGATAGTTGTTTGTTAATAACTCGTTTTGGGTTGATCGTTATATTTGCTTTTAAATGTTGTTATATATTAAACAGGACAAATTTAACGTGACATTTCTACTAGGAAATAATCAACGAATAGTCTGCATTACCGACATAGAAGCCCGCCACAATATCCCGCCAATTACAGCGCCATCTATTTTGTTGCATAAATAGTATGTTTGAGGTTCAAATCAGAAACGTCCCTAGATAGGTTATAAACTAGTTCATATTTACTTTCTTGGATCGGCTACACTTTGTTTGTCACGTGTCATTGGTGTTTACCGCGGTTATTGTTATTTATGTTTGCTTCTTGTATTTAAGTAAATTGATTCTCACACTTACAGTTAGAATCTATGGCACAGATTAGAATTGTGGAAAACACTCGCTAATTAACGTTATATAAAGAAAGAATCAAGACAAAATGTTTGAATTTTAATTACACAAAATAAAGTTTGTACGACATACCACCTTTATCGACTTACCCCTTCAATTAAAGAGCATTTTAACTACATAAAAGGGGACAAAAAAACATTCGAGACTAAAATCATGAAGTAATCATAATATTAGTTTAAAAGCTCCTATTCCAGTTAGAAATATTTTTAACGTAACGCCAAAGCTCTTGCAAATTCCGATTATAAGATTAAGAGCTGCCGTTATTTAGTTACAATGGACAAAAAATTGGTGTAAATGATATATTACCCGGAAATTTGATTTCGATAGGAGACACAGTGCTGTTGGAGGAACCACGTTTACCACTCAATTGACAATAAATTTAATAATTTTGGATCTAAATACCTGTTATCCTTATCCCTGTCCGGCTCGTCCTTCATATCGATTTCCAACTTATCGTCACCCTCATCCTCCGTCGTACTCTGCTGTTGCTGCAAGCCCGAACCAAAACTCTGATGCCGTATGTCGATATCTTGCCTGTCGAACAGATCCAACCGTTGCTGTCGACTGTCCACGTCCAACGTAGTACGAATGTCGACATCTCTCCCCGTTATCGATTCCAAATTATTGTGATTTCGAACATCCATGTCACCTCGGATACTCCTTATATCGACATCCATCTTCGTCAAGTCAGCACCACCGAATCCGGCTTCCCGTTTGTATCGTTCGATGTCCATCAATCGACCCTCGTCGTCTCCCTTCTTCGAGTTCAGCTTCAACAACATCGGAGAGGACTTGTTGTGGATCAGGGGATCGGAGGACACAGACGAAGTCGGTATGGGAGGTAAAGTTCTCATATCGATGTCACCGTTGCTACTCAATGGTATACCGGTTATTGTTCGCATATCCTGGTCTTGATTCTGGGAGAAATGGTGGAAATTGGACTTCGGCTGCATCTTCCGGTGTTGTTCTTGGAACATTTGTACCTTATCGTTGTGAGAGTCTGGTTCTTGCCACCGGGAGGGTCTGTTACGAATCGGTTTGTCGCACTTTTCTTTCTTCGTATCTGGGAAATTCGCTTATTCAACTCTAATGTACTTAGTTTTTTTTAAAGATAATGCAATAATGATGGGTTATAACTAAATGGGGGCGTCGTAAATGATGGAGGAATGGAAGAAAATGAGAAAATATAAAAATTGAAGAATAATAGAAGATATTAAAAATACGGGAAGAACAGAAGAAAATAACAATAAATTTTATTTAACTTACCATCGTGTATCAATTCCGCAGGCGGTGGTATACTAAGATCGAACAAAGACGGGATCAACCCGCCCAATTTCCCCTGATCTCCGAAATCCATCTTCTTATCCATACCGTACTTTCCCTCCAATTGCTTCTGCGTCTGGTTGATCTTGAACGCAGCTTCCTCTCGATTCATCCGCGGAAACCGACCCAAAATATCCTTTGGGGCCGTCTCTATATGCTTAAAAAGGATCTGTTTCAATCCTGCAGGGACAAATGGGCATTAGTCGGTGGAAAAATCGAATATCGGCCGGTAAATAATTAATTTTTGGCAACATAACCTTGAAAAAAAAACAAAAAACTTACTTTCGCTAAGAGGCTTCCCGTGCGCGAACTTGCAGTTATCGCCTTCTAAACACGGCTGACCTGTATGGTAGAATTTGCATGGAAAATCGGAATGCATGTATAAACATTTGTCACCTTTGGCGCAACAATCATTTAAATAAAATTTACACAGCTCCCATTTCATGGGCGGTTGCGAGTCATGCGAATACTGACAATCGTCTCCCTTAAAAATAAATAAAATTAACAAAGTCCACGTTGAAAAATTGCAATTCTTACCTTCTGGCATTTCCCTTGCAGATAATAGAGACATAATTGTGCAGAATCCTTCGGTTGCTGCTCAGACATCTTGTTCTTGTTTTCACGGTTAAGTTCGATCTGCCTGCGCATATCTCTGCACCTATTCCTAGCCTTCCGTTCACGTTTCTCCCTACGTCTATCCCTTCGCTCTTCCCCACTTTTATCCGTCGAGTACTCCGTGTCATCGGAAAGAGTTTCTTCCGTCCTCGGCGAGCCCTCTTTCAACTGACGTGCTTCAGGACTACCCCCGCGAACGTTTAGCATTTCATTCTCGTCCACTTCGTCACTCTTAGGTGAAAATTCAATTTTACGTTGCTTCTATACAACGGAAAAAAATTAATTCATCGATTATTCAGGGGATTCATCCAAAAAAAAATTATTTACTTTACCTTTTTCCTTTCTCTTTCCTTCTTTTTACGTTTCCTCCCGCGTTTATCCTCATCCTTTTCCTCATCACTGGGCTTCTCCTTCTTCAATACATTGGCAATCGCCTTCTCGATATTGGACGCGAAGTCGTCCACTGCGCAAAACAAGCCTTAAATCAGCAGATTGATCGCATCCGTTACAAAGCACCAAATCCCTACCTGGTTCCCTCCGATACTTCTCCCTTTTCTCTCTTTCCATCCTCTCGAGCTTGTGGAGGAACATAACACTCCTTTCGGCTTCCGTCATGTGCCCCTTTTTCTTTTCCTCGTGCTTGGAACGTTGCCTCTCATACTTGGGCCTGTCGTATTTCTCGTGTTTCACTTCAAAGGTGATATTTTTATCTACAGGTGGCGGTGGGGGTTTAGCAACAACCCCTGGTGAGAGCTGGCATTCGTCTGGAGGCGTCTGCTCGTTGGGGGGCGACGAAATATCCTCCTCGTCATCTTCGATTTCGCCGTCTTCCAAATCTTCGTTAGTGAAAGATTCGGATTCGACCTTTTTCTCGCTAAATTCGAGGGGAAATAACGAAAAATCAGAATTTGGCGATTCAAATTTGCCGCGAAAATAAATTCAAATCTATTAGTTCACCCTATTTACCACCAGATGTCGCACAAACAACTGGGTCGACTTAATTTTCTTTTACCAGTGGCTTTCTTTCTCTCCCTCTTTCATAGTTTCTTCCATTCTCTCTCTCTTTACCGCATACATATATTTTGTTTACACAAACAACCAAGACATACGTCCCACTTATGAACGGCTTGCGTGCTAAACGCATATGATAGACAAGGATAACGCTTGAAATGTGTGTTATTAAATTGTTTAAAATCCAGGCTAAATATAGGTCGAATTAACACAAAAAAATCGGGCCGATTATTTTGTTTCAAACTGCGTATTGGAGAAACGTATGTTTACAATAAATAAATAGGTCAGGATATTATCAAAATTGCAAAAGGCCGTTTAGAATTTGGGATAAGTGAAGATCAACGTGATAAATATAAAAAAATTGAATTCACATTCGGTTCTAAATGCAATTTAGAGTTATCTAAATCCTGTTCTAAAAACGTAAATATTTCAACAAAATCAACACATTTAAAATATGTTAATTTTGATCATTAAAATAGTAAAATAAAAATTATGTGGGGCAATTTATAAATGTGAAATATCACAAAATCATTTTCTACTATGCTCTACCTAGCTGAACGAGTACAAGTCATTACAGAATATTCTAGAACGTCTGAAATCAATAAACACGTAATACTAATGCAAGCAGGAAATTACTACGATATTTGCGCGTGAGAACACTTTTTCACGAAACAAATAGGTAATTTGAAGATTAAATCAAGTTATAATAAACAACTTAACTAAAACATTAATTAAATCGAATAACACACGTTTAGCACATGAACCGTTGTGGGAAATGGTGGCCATGTTGCATTGTTGTCATATATCATACACATTATAATAATAGATTATACAACAACCTCGTATTATAAATACAGTAAAGTACGTTTTTTCCAAACTAGAAATATGCTAGCGTTACGCCGTTACGATTGTAAATAAAATCCGTGATTGGAAATTTCGTTAAGAGGAAAAAGAAAATAATTGTTCTGATATATTACCTTATGCTAATGTGTGACATGTTTTGTGTGCTCTAAATACACGAACAAAAAATGCCACGTCAGACGGCATCGTCAGACAAAAACCCTGAAAATCGATGGAAAATCCGATTTTCTACGTTCTTTGGCTGCAAAACAAAAAGAAAATTGATGATAAAGACGGTTTTTATCACGCCCTTTACCGCGGCGAGAAAAAATCTACCGGACAACGCCCTAACCCGACGTTGCAACAACGACGATCGGGTTTTGATGATATCCCGTCGCGTGTCATAATTAAAAAATAAAACGGCGAAATTTCAACATATTTCTGGTCTCGAGAAGACGTCCAAAATTGGTTTTACGTTAATCGCTGGCGTAAAAATTAATTGCAAACCTTTCGATATCACATACGAGTGCCATTTTCAAAACCTAATGTATTAGAGTCTCACTAGTTTTGGCAGGATAGTATTTGTTATTGAAATGGCATGTAAAAAGTCACTCATTCACTATTTTTCGTAGTCGAGTCTGTCTCCTGTTATTGTTGATGGTGTTTTTGTAGGGGACAGATTGTTTCAAGAAATCTTACGCATATTTCATGATATAAACCAGGTAACCGACTATTCTCTTTAGCGATGAGATCACAAATGAGCTTTCCCAAGAATTTAGATATCGAACAGTCGGACGGGAACGGGCCAATCGGGGCGCTCAACGCGTCCGCGGCGACCAATCGGACCGCCTAGCAACAAGGACCCGTGCGTGCGACGTGTGACCTCCAAACGGGCGCGGACGCGCAATTTCTTCCTATCTCTTTGTGTCGGTTGTGTACTCGTTAATGCCCAACGAACGATAATAATAATATTGACGGCGAATAGTCTCGTCTCTTCCCGTCCACTCGAGCTGAATCCCGCGAAATGAGGCCGTCCACAATTAAGTTAAATTCTTCGCTAGCTTTGACAGCCAAACAATCGTTGACATTTCGACCTTGTCACCTTGCCTACGCCTTCCCGTCCATTTGCGTATCGAAATGTTGAATTTATCGTAAATTATATAAGCAAAAACGCGTGGATATCGGATAAAATTAACGGCACATATCATTTACCTCAGCGCAATTCTACGTTGTAAATAGCTTTAAAAATTATCGTTACACATCGCACCCCGGATGCCATCTAGGGACTGATGTCTAAAATTGCCAATACAGAAATCTGTAATAAGTATAGTTAACTGTAAGATAATTAAGTAAATTTAAAATTAATTAAAATATAACTGTCATTTAACACAAAAGAATGAATTAGCAATTGTTGAAAATAAAAATGCTTGATATAAATTGCAGATGCTAGTGTTGAGGTTATAATTTGTTGAAATAACAGGAGAGTGTATTGCTTTTAAATTATCATTCTGAATGACAGTGTGTAGGGCATCCACAAAAGCAAATATAAATTAGTTTATATCCAATCTAAACACTTTTTTGATACCGACCTGAAATTGATCACTATGCAGTGTTTTTAATTTATCTGGAGTTGACGATACTTGAAGGTTAATATATTAAGGGAAATTTTGGATTAAAAAAAATGTTTTTTTTTTGGTATTTATTGTCAACACTAAAAGAGTTTTGTATTTATAAAATTGTTTATTTATTTAAGTAAATTCAAATGTAAGGCTTCATTTCTTTTCTTTTTCGTTCTCGATTATAAACAAAATGAAATAAAAACAAAACTATTTTAATTCTTTTATTAAAAACGTATTAAACATATACGTTACAAGGCACATTAACCTAATCGAACAAACCGAAGCCCATATCATCATCTTCAGATTCCGATTCTTCTTTTTTCTCTTCTTTCTTTTCCTCTGCTCAAAAAAAGAGTAAATACATTACAAACTATATCGCAACAATCATTATGAAGCATATTAAATTAAAATAATCTCAGATACTAGATAAACATCAAATATTCTCAGTCGAAAGATGGTGTTTTTAATATTAACATCATATTAAAAGAAATCTAAACAAAAAATTGGGTATTTAATCATTAATGACTAACCTTTCTTTGCTTCGGCAGCAGCAGGAGCAGCTGCGGCTCCACTCGCAGCTGCCGCAGGAGCTGCACCACCGGCGGGCATTGAGCTCAGCTTCTCGCGTCCTGAAAATTAAAAAATAGGATTTTCACAATTCACATTATGCATAAAATATTGATACGATAACTATTTTACCTTCTGCGATCAATTGGTCGATAGATTTTCCGTTCAATTCGGATACTACCTTCTTAACCCTGTCACCTTCCGCTTCGATACCAACAGAACTAAGGATCTTCTCGATATCGGCACCCTTGGGGGCGGCATTACCCCCCAATACGGCCAACAAGTAAGCAGCGACGTAACGCATCTGAAAAACACGTGGTTTAATATCGCCTTTTTGATGTTTGGTACCTGTATTTATAATCAATAATGATTATTAATACAGGAAGTGCTTTCAATAACTCAAGTGCAAGTTTATTTCAATTTTAACTTACTTTTTAAGTCCAAAGACACGAAACGCACTTCAAACACGCGGACAGACAAAACAGAAAAGAGGAAGGTTATTAATTTGGGGATATTTCTGGCGAACCGAATTTGGGTTGGCGCCTTTTAGTGTACATATTAAAGTTTGTGCGTCGCCCTACATACTCTATTTATTTAAATTGCTTATATTCTTATTATATTTTTGTTAAAACGCACGTAAATTAATATAGTGAACGTAATGTTCAGCTACTATTTTAATTTAGTGATATTTAACCGTGCACCAAATTTAAGTTGGTGATATTAGAACCAAGATTTTTATAGCGCCCTAAATTCAAATGATTCAAATTCGTCCAACCTAGGATTTTGTGATTATAAAATGGAATATAATTCGTTTATATTGTGTTAGTTTTTATTGTTTTCTTGAAAATGACGCAGGTAACTTAACAGGATAGGGATAGCAGTTTTTAGCTTGTGCCATTTTAAATCTGTGAAATTTCAAATCATTTTTACCGTTTCAAACATATTTCAGCTTTTATAAGTTGTAATAATATCTAATACAGTAACATTTAACACTCACCGTTAGTGCAATACAACAAAGAAAGGTGGATATTGGTTTTCAATTACTAAATTAGACTCGATGACGTATTTGAATTTTGGGTTTTTCTAATACCGGATGCAAGTTTTGAAGTACAGGCGTGGTCAAAATAATTAAATAAGTTTCAATTCCAAAAATTTACAGCTATACTAATGAAAATAATCACATTTTTTATAAAGATATTACTAAAATCGCTAAATGATTAATTTATGTATGGTATAGAGATTTATTGACTAATATTTATAATTTTCTGCGCCAAATTCGAAAACGTTTTATCCGTCTTAAACGGTCAGTTAATTTCTGACAATATTGTATCAGTTTATCTGGAAATCGGGAATTACACCAAACGACTGTCCTTGTCTTTAACATTACTAATCCATAAGTTGATGGTTCAGCTTCATTCATGTTTACGGAGTCGTTGGGTGAGTTCTGGTAATTGTGATGAGTACTACAGTGTTTGCGGTGCTTCTGTTTACCATCAGTAGTATTGGGGCTCAAGTATTGGAGTCTGTTTGTCCGAAAATCTTGCGCTACGAAGAACAAGAATTAGACGACCGTTGGCAAGCCGTTTTGGAAACTAGAAGTCGTGAAGGGTCCGAAGGCGTTTGGTTGAATATCGGATTGGATTATAAGGCCGATGCGCTCATAGTGAGTTGTTATTTATTTCGTGTCTTGTTTGGTCGTCTGTTTGGAGCTGTTTCTATGCGTAAAAAGTGGTTTTATTAAATCGGTCTTGTACGTTAAAACGAACGTTTTTGATTGGCGTAAAGATATGACATATTTTTGGCGGGATTTTTAAATCGAATATTTTTAAATAATTAAAATAAACAATGTTCTGTTATTTTAAATATGATTAAAAAGCAAATATAATATTTTCCTGTCAAAATAACCTTGAAATGTAACAAATTTATAGTGTTTTTAATCTTTACTAAAACAATATGACAGTACTTTATTGATCTTAAAGATAATATCGATCATATAGTATCCGCTATTTCACATTATTTTTACAACCTCCGCAAGTAAGAAAAAACTCGTCAAGCACAACGTGTTTCAAGTTTTAAACGATAATTTGAAAGTATAATAAGTGTTGTTAGATCACGAAAGGGAATCGGTTTATTACGCTATAAGTTGTATAAATCCGTTGTTGTATTTTACTATTTTGAAGGTCTAAAAGGACATTGCATTTCCGATTACTTACATTTGCAGTGTACGAATTGATGTAAAACGGGAAATGTGTCATATTTGTGCATGCTAATTCTATGTAATTGATATCGGAAATTTCTTGTGGTACTTTATCATATTGTACGCGGTATTTTGATGCTTTAGAAGCACTATAGAACACGTTTTATAACTGTAAATATTTGGATGGAAACGGAAATTTTTGCTATTTATGTTTAGTATATGTTTGGGTTGTATTTTTTTCTGTACTTTTATAATACAAATAAACTAGGGGCTTAACGATAGTTTACTTCTTTATTGTGAAAACTATATTTAAAACCATTTTATATGCCTATCTATATGACACCACGCAGTGCGCCTCGCGCTATCTATGTCTAAATGTATTTACTAGACATTTCAAAGATTTATGTTTCTGTTCTTAATTTTTTTTACCACAGAATAGTATTAATTCCATTTGATTATCTTCTCTTAACCTCACTTCTCACATATAAAATCGAATATTTCAGACTACTTTCGGTCCCACGACCTCCCTGAACAACCAGAATTTCCAAATAAATAACCCAGAATATACGTTACTACCGGGTGGTGTTCTAAAATTTCGCTTTACCGTGAAATACAATAAGGACAAAGATAGGCCGAGAGTATCCAATATAAAACTAAATGGCGTTGAGATATGTAACAACAGTCCGTCTGACAATACTATTACCGGTAAAGGGAATGCTGACGATCCACAAGGAGGGCCTCCACCCCCACCTTCAACCGGTAGAACTCTTATACGAATCATCCCAGATGCTGTTTGCGGTATGAAGGCCCCAGCAAGACCTTTGGTGTATAACGGAAGGAAGGCCGAAGGTAAATTTTGGATTGAAACGTCTGTGTTGCTACTGAAAAAGATTATTTGATATTCCCATAGAACATTGGCCTTGGCACGTTGCTATAATGCTGTTAAAAAGCAACAAATTCGATTACCACTGCGGGGGTACCCTAATATCAAAAAGAGCAGTTTTAACAGCCGCCCATTGTGTCACTCTGCTCAGCACCAGCAAGCTGCTCGACAAAGAGATGTTTATCCTATACATGGGTGAGATAAATTCCATAAAATAAGTCTTCAGCACCATTTTTTCGTCATCAGCTCATCAGTTCTTCCCCCGAAACAGGTGTAACGCGCCTATCCGATTTGGGACAGTATTTCAAGGTCAGATCTGTCAGAAATGTCGTGGTTCACAAAGAATTCAACCCTCAACGGTACTACAACGACTTGGCCGTCATAGATATCAGTGAACCCGTGGATTTTAACGATTATATCCAACCGGTGTGCCTTTGGAGTGGAGATTTGGAAATACGGACCTTGGTCGGGGAAAGTGGTAATTCGAAACGATTTTTGGGTCTTCGGGAGGTCGAGTTTGATTGTTCTGTTATTTTTTTAGGGATCGTGGTGGGTTGGGGCATCGATAATAATAATAGGACGGCGTCAGACCTCATGGAGGCCAAAATGCCAGTGGTTGCGTTGGAGACGTGTTTATACCACGATCCCGCCTTCTTCTCATTATTTACGACACCCAAAACGTATTGTGCTGGAGGTCCTAACGGTAATTATTGGGAAGTTTTAAGTGTTTAAAATATGATTTTGTGTCGTAAAATAAATTTATTACATTTCGGTGAAATTGAAGTAATCGGGAAAGGAAAAACCAAAAATTCATAAAAATACTTTTAAGGGAATTATAAAGTTATTAAACAATGACATTAAGTACTAGTTACATAAAAGAATAATTTTAAAAAAAATTTATTAATATAAAATACGTCAGCGCCCTCTATAGCCGGATAGCGGTACCAAATCCGATGGCGCTGCCAATATTAATTTAATGTATTTTCGATTTTTATTGCATTTAAGCTTTTTAGAACCCCTAAAATTGTTAAATATTATTAAATATTTTATACATACATTAATTTAATAACGATACAGCACCTTCAACAATAATGTTAATACGAAAAAAGTAATCTTACCATTTGATCATGTTGGGATTAAATTCGTTAAAATATCCCCGGGCTAACGAAATAAGTTTCATATTCACCTCTAAAATCTACAGTTTTTAATCAAATTTAAGTAATTTATTACATTTTCGCTTATCTCCATTTTCATAAGTGGTCCGAACATGTTAGAACTTTTGCCGTACTGATTTTTAGTCGTAACAAATTTACCCTCTTCAGCTAGCGCCGTGTGCAGTGGCGATTCTGGTGGCGGCATGGTCTTTCCGAGACGCGCAGACATTGGGGAGACTGTAATTTGGTACCTGAGGGGTGTCGTATCGGTCAGTCGTAGAGACACGGGCAGCGTTTGCAACACCAAGAGTTATGCCGTATTCTCCGACGTTGCCCAACATTTAGATTGGATTAAGAGAACCGCACGGATAGAATAAGTTTTTCTTAAAAGAAATATATCGATAATAAATAAAAACAAAGCTGTGTTACTCCGACTACTACTTATATATTAAACAACTTTCACAAAAACGAAACTAATTTATTTCGAAACTATTAATGCGACAATACGTGTCTTCCCTTTAGTATCCTTCGCATGATTATCCTCCTACCTGCTTCCGTCGACATTCTCTTCCAGTATCCGTGTCTTTTGATCCTCTTCTTCTCCGATGGTCTCGGAAAATGACATCTGATGATGTTGCGAGTGGTTGTATCAAACAAACTAGTTGGGTGCGTTATACTAGGAACTTCTTTCGTTAAAATGTGGAAATTCGCCCTAGATAATAGACTAGGAGTGATGAAACGCCTAAAATACACGTTGAATTAACACAAATTGTGTATTTCTGTTGTAGATATCAAGTACTTACTGCAGGTTTGTCGCAATATTTGGGATAAATCTTGTTAAAATGCTCATTGTAGACCTTGTTGTAAGGCAAATAAGAGTAATCCGCCGATATTACACACTTCTTTAGTGTTTAAATTTAATTATTTACGTTATTTTACTGTTTAATTCGAGCGTAATAAACAATAATGTTTTTGAGGTTATACTTTAACTTTGACAGTTTGCATTTGAACTTGAACGTTCAACTAAAAATTATATTAACATTAAATTAAAACCACTCTAACGTGTTTTGTATAATATGGACGTTGACTACGATTTAATTTATAATAATGATACAGAATTTAATGTTTGTGCAATTAAACTTCACTTCATTTCTTGTTATTTATAGATTTATAATGACCTAAACTATGGCTGAGCACAAAGTTTTATAGCGATTTTAGAGTGTTCATCCAGTTAGAACAAGATGTTGAAGCACTGGGATTTTTGAATACACAAAATCATGAAAGTTTAATAACTCATTGAATAGTAGTAGTTTATTATTCGTTCCCTTGTATATCATAATAGAAATTAAATAAACACAAAATAATTATACGGGTTTGGTTTAAATTTTTTGTTCTAAAGAATTAATTATGTATTTAATTTTTGGGGTAGATACAATAACTAATTTTAAATAGGGATCATATGATTTGGACGTTAGCAAATTGTAGGGTTTTTATTTTTATCCGCATATCTAAGAATGGGTAATTTGCATTGTTAAACGTGTATAAAATTTAAATATGAAATGTCAAGATCTTGCATATCATTAAACAGGAAAAGAAAACAAACATATAAGAAAGATTTACCCACTTTTAAGGTTAAAAGGTAGATTTTACTCATTTTACTTCAATATTATCGGATGTATAATAAATATTACAACGAATTGTCTAATAATTATTGCCATGTATCATTCGAGTCGTTTCCTCTAAGTTTGTAAAAGAAATAACCATTTTTACACTTATGTTTGGCAAATTACAGCGCAAAAAACACATCTCTCAACTTTGCACTTTACCGCAGGAATTCCATTTCTGTATAAAATCCAAATGGTTTTCGATATTCGGGTACCAATCGTTGCCGGTGTAGTCTAACTTACCCGCTGTTCCTCCGAAATCTTCGGGCAATCTGTCTGGATCTATGAACTTGTGAAGGGAAGCCATGTTGCTGGAATGAAAATGGGTCCTCTTGGTGGTTTTTTCCGTCTGCAAGGGTTTGATCACTTTCCAAGCGACGTTCCAAACCATGGGGTTGTATATCATATGGATTGCTTTGAGGCGTAATGGCATAGCGTCTTGGATGAAGCCCATGAGTCTTACGGCAAAACTGGGCGAGAAGGCGGACACCTGTTTCATGCCCATATCTCGAAGATTCATCAACACTACGATGCCGCGAATCTGAGTTTCGGGCTCTAGCAAAGCGCACAGGTGAATTAAATAGAGACAGCGTAACATCTGGTCGTTAGTGACTTTGGTGGTATCCCAACTTTTTCCGGCGTTGATCAGGAGTACCCTGCGTCCGAGTTGATCGCGATCCTTCAGGATATTGATGATGTTGTGGTCGCAAAACGAGTTCTTCTCGTCGGCGGGCATCAAGTTATAGAAAATATCTCTATATTTGGCCCGATATTCCGCTATCTTCTTCATCAGTTCGTAGGCACTTTTCGGAAAGTATTTCGTCGGCCTCAAGAAGATCTTCAAGAAGTCGTCGTCGGTTTCGTAATGTATGGTCGGGTCGGCGGCCAAAAGTTCCCTCAGCTCCTTCAGACCCTGGCTGACGTATTCGGGCGTTTCCCGTAATTCGCGAGTGGCTGCTTCTTGCGCCGCTTCGGATAAGGGTTGTATCTCTATGCAGCACGGATTACCCTTGGCCTCTGCCATAGTTTAATGGAATCGCAGTGGAAATGTTGCAGTTGTCAAAGTGCGTATGAGGTCTCGATATTCGATTTGATGGACCTGTCAAATTTGTTTCAGAATTGGCCGATTTTTGCTCGGATAATCTACCGGGGCTATGGTGGAATTTGTTGGGGAAATTTTGAAGTTTTTCCTCTGACTGTCACGTTGATCTATATCTGACAACCATTTGCTCAAATAACTTTTGATTAAGTCCCAACAGAAATAATGATCCAGTTTAAAAAAATTTGATCACTCTTTATGAAGATACCGTATTGAAGACTAGACGGCAAAATTTGATTTTCCAATGAACAAATTAGACTTGGAGAAATTTTTCAAAGAACGTTTTGTAGTAGCTTCGGATTTTGTATGAAAATCAACGATAAACTAAAATGAATTTTGGGCAATGGATAATTGGATGTGTACGTTGTCTTAAGACCCGAAAATATTGATTTGCAAGATCATGTTTTGAATTCAACTGAGCTGTTATACATTTTCGTTGAGAATGG
>JARFOC010087575.1:3084-55572 GCA_031763485.1 Osmoderma eremita | reverse complement strand
GTTGCCAAGAACGATTTTAGTTTATAATTAAAACATTTTCTATATTAAGTAAAATTGATGGTTCCAAAGTGTTTTTTTCCTATTACCTCAACTGTTTTCCCTACCAGTTTCAGCATAAGTTTGGTTACGACAACAAAAAGATTGTGATTTTATATCTGACAACCGTTTGCTCAAATAACTTTTTGATTAAGTCCCAACAGAAATAATGATCCAGTTTAAAAAATTTGATTACTCTTTATGACGATACCGTATTGAAGACTAGACGGCAAAATTTGATTTTCCAATGAACAAATTAGACTTGGAGAAATTTTTCAAAGAACGTTTTGTAGTAGCTTCGGATTTTGTATGAAAATCAACGATAAACTAAAATGAATTTTGGGCAATGGATAATTGGATGTGTACGTTGTCTTAAGACCCGAAAATATTGATTTGCAAGATCATGTTTTGAATTCAACTGAGCTGTTATACATTTTCGTTGAGAATGGTTTCTTGAGAATGGTAGATTTGTTGTTGGTGGCACCAATAGCTCTAATAGACTCTAATAGACGATTTTCACTACCTCAATGGAATTTTGCAATCCTCCAGTAAGGATTATGCAAAATATCAATCCGTATTAGCTCTAAAAAGTTTAATAAAGGCAATTTTCAGTAGCTCAGTAGACATTTTGCGAGGAATTATGAAAAATATGAGTTCCCAAGAACGATTTTAGTTTCTAATCAAAACATTTTCTATATTAAGTAAAATTGATCGTTCCCAAGTATTTTTTCCTATTACCTCAACTGTTTTCCCAACCTGTTTCAGCATAAGTTTGATTACGACAACAAAATATTGTGATTTCAACCAATAACTTTATGCAAATGAATATAATTGTATTAAAAACACGGTTTTGCAATGGGCATCCTTGAAATTTGCATAAAACGTATTGAAACATCTAAAATTCTTGTAACTCGTTTCGGCTCATGACAATATTCTATGAAAATTTGTACGAAGAAAGAATGTTTTACGCCAAAATACACCTTCCTACACTAAAGTTCACTCGATGATTTCCGTGAGAATATCGGGTACATGTCCCTGGGTAAGGAGCCGGTTTTCAGAACCGCTTCTTATCGAGTCAATACAGCGAAGATGAACTAAGATAGGTGATGTATTGCTGTTTAATAAAACAGTGATATTTTTTCATAATAGTGCTTAGTGCTTTTAATATTCCGTCGCGTATATGTGACATAGTAAAGCTCGGTGTATTTGTGATTCAGAGCTTCGGATGTTAAAACGCAAGTATCCATCATATATGATGTATAAACGTGTTACACTTGATTCAATTTCTAGTTGTACGAAACCAATGGATGCTAAACGTCTCCTGGTATTAGTTTGCTCGGCAATTTTTTCTTGCGTCAGTGCTCAGAATTGGGAGTCGCCATGTCCAAGATTATTCGTCTATGAATCTCCAGGAAGGGAATCAGATAGGTGGTACGGAATTTTGACTCTACTGTCCGAAGCTGAACTCCAAGGAATTTGGCTTAGGATAATGTTCGACAAGCCGGTATTGCAACTGGGGGTGAGTCGATCTCCAAACGTAATTCGAAAGCGTAATTTTCCACAAATCCCCAGAACTGGTTCGGTGAAATCAGACGCAAGGATATTAACGAATTCCTAATCCACAATCGCAACTTCAAGCTACCACCGTACGTCCCCAAAACGGTAAGGTTTTATATTAAGTACGATCCCGGTCAAGGCGTGCCAAAATTGGCTGGGTTTCGGTTGAACGCGAGGACGCTTTGTCCGGAAGGTGTTGGTACCACCGAGAAACCGACTACTCCGAGATTGTATATCAGCGACGAATCGAACAAAGGCAACTCTGATCAATCGCAAGGAAATCCACCGTCAGTTAATCTTAGAAGACCTGAGTAAGTAATATATGACGCAAAATTTTTACATTCACAAAGAAATCCATTCAAAAAGACACTGCAAAATCCTCGTTTAATTCCTGAACATCTTTCAGCCCACCACTAAGTGAAATTTGCGGGAGACGCATAAATTTGAGCATATCCCCCTTGATACGTCACGGCCAGAATACCTCGGAAGGTCTGTGGCGGCGTTATTTTGATTTTACAAACGAAAAATTCAATCTGTTTTTGCAGGCGAGTGGCCATGGCATGCTGCTGTTTACAAGAACGAAGCTGGTGCCTTAAATTGCATCTGCGGAGGTACTCTGGTGTCGAAATCTTTCATAGTAACTGCAGCTCATTGTGTGACGGATCTTAGCACCGGGCAGCCTCTGAATCCGAGGAATTTCCTGGTGCATTTGGGTGAGAAAAAACGTTTTGATCTTAGGGGAAAATATCTTCCATTTCCATTTTTTCCATCCAATAAGTTCCTTTAGCGGTTATCATATCTTTCAAGTCCTCAATTTTTTGTTTTGGTATCCAAAACATCTCGTAGTTTCTTTGCTGGTTTATAAAATTCAATTTTTCAAAACTCCGCTACTTCCTCCATACAGAGAAAACATTCCAAAATCTCCTTGATGGTTCACGCTTAAATATGTTTGAAATATCCAATTTGTTTCCATCGAAAATCTAGGCACCACCAATTTAAAAGACTTCTCTTCTGGCACACAAACGATGCAGATCGTTAAAATCATGGCACACCAGGAATATACCTTACCATACTATCGCAACGACATAGCCCTGATGCAAACAGCAAAGCCAGTTGAATTCACAGCTTACGTGATCCCAATATGTCTTTGGGAAGGTGACGACACCTTGCAGAATGTCGTGGGAAGCTTAGGTAAGGAATAGAACGCAAAATGCCCGATACGAATCCTCATTTTGTTCGATATCTTATGAAGGCACTGTAACTGGTTGGGGGTTGGACGAAGCGGACGTCTTCCCGGATAATCTAAGGCAAATACAGATGCCCATAGTCGATACTGCACCGTGCATCTATTCCAGACCGGAAGTCTTCGGAAAATTCACTTCTCTGACGACCTTTTGCGCCGGATTCAGGAATGGTAAGTTCAGACGAAATCTTTTGATATGGGAAAATCGATAAAAATATTTTTCTTGTGAAGGTAGCAGTGCTTGTCTTGGCGATTCTGGTAGTGGAATGGTTCTGCATAGAAATGATAAATGGTACTTGCGTGGTTTGGTATCCATTAGCGTTAAAATCCAGGATAAGAAGAGCTGCGATCCGTATGAATACGTAATATTTACTGATGCCGCAAAATATGTATCTTGGATCAAGAGATATATTGACGAGCAATGAAGAATTCTCTTGGATTGTGTTTGTCCCAGTTCGGACCTATCAAATTCCCTTTTATATACACCTCGAAAGCTAGCAGTTGAAGAGACAATAACATGTGACGTAAATTGTAACGTATGTATAACTTAACATTGTATCTGATTTCTCACAATTAAATAAAAAACAATTTTGTTTGTATTAAGAGTTTTGAAATTGCATATATGCAAGCAAAGAAGATAAACAAAAACAATTCTATTGTAAATACGATTTTGTTCAGACAAAATCACTGTAACACAAATAGTAAATTTTGTTTGTTAAATCTTAAGTTGGTAGCAATGAATTTATTAAAGCATTCATCCTAAAGTTATTTCAATCAATTGACTGCTGATATTGATATGAACCGATTTAAGACACTATCACTGCTTTGTTTAAAATGGCATGTTGTTATTAAACGACTCAAATCAATAAATTCAAATTGACTTCATCTTTTATGCCTCACCCTATACAAAACAATAATGCAATAGGAATTTTTGAGGTTAAGTTTTATTGTATCATGTATTTGTTTACTCCTAGACAGTTTCGTAAGTAAAATCAGTTGTTATATTTTGGCACCACATCATTATCGAAAAGGAAACTATAATTCAGCCATAAAAAGTTTGATACGGTTGATAATTCAGTATTCTGTAAGTTTTTACCTCCTCAATTCTATAACCGTTAATAATAAAGATTAAACTATTGAAATCTGTTACTGCTTAGAGACGAACGATAAATTCCAGTTTATAAATAATTCTGTTTAAGGTACAAAAGCAAAATTGTATTAACCCCATTTTTAAATTTAAATTTCCCGCTTAAATTTCGTTTATGGACGAATTTTGTGAACGAATAACATGAAGTTGGCGTAAGGTAACCTACAAATTTCTTGCTATATATGATTTTCTCTTTAGCAGATTCCATATCCTCGCTGTTTTTGGTAAAATGATTTCAAGAAATTATTTAACACAGAAAAGAATTTGTATAACGAAAATATACATCTGTTCAATTCTCCTAATTTTCTTTTGGTCCAAAACTTTATATTATACTTATGTATCTTTATAATACTTCTTCGTCTTCCGTTTTTATGACGTACATAAATATAATGTGTATTTATATTTAGATGTTATGGTTTTGCAGAAGTAAAAGTCCAAAGGAAAAGAACGAATCTAGCAATGACCTTTTAGGGAATCCCTAGCAATGACCTTGATGCTTTAGCCACCGTAGCTTATGCCACAATGTCAAATCACCTTTTCCAACGGAGCATAAACAGGTTCTGCGCATAGCATTCTTCACTAATACAATGAGAAATGTAAATTAACTTGGGTATTTTACATATATATTTCGTGTGCGATCGTGGAGTGGTTTTATGTTAATGAGCTATTGAACTAACAAGTTTTGTAGATGGTCGATATTTTGACAAGATGAAATTGACATTTAAATCGTGCTACCAACTGCCCAACGTACAGTTGGTAGCAGTTTTATCGTATGATTTATTAAAAGTTGAAAATAATGCTTTAAAATTACGATTTTCTTATTTAATTCCAATGAGTTTAGTTTTTATATTTAATCGGTATACAGTTATGGACAATTATTTTCGTACAACTTGAGATTTTACCTAAAATCATAAATGTTCTGTTTTTGATGTAAAAATCTTGATAGGGTGGTTGGTTTTCAACATTTTTATTTATTTAAAATCGCAACTTACAGATCCTGAAAAACACAATTATTTAAGTTCAGGTTAGTAGTTGAAAAACATTCATTTCTATCACCAAATAAAACAAAAAGATATTTTTATCCGAATTCATCCAATCTTGGAAATCATTTTTAACATTTAAATATGACATTAGTCGGTAGCAACAGCACACGATAAAAATCCATTATATCTACCATATTGGCGCGCCATCTACAATCGTTTTATGACTCAATGATTATCCCCCAAATCTGCCGGTTTTTTTTTCTGTACGCTATGCCCATCATTACGATTTATTACTGTTATTGTCTCAGACGCACCGGGTACTGTATTTGCGTGTTTACATCAGACATTAATACTATTCGACTCCTCAATGGGATAAAGAGGAATATCAAAAACATGAGAATGGATTCGGCGCTCGGAAAAATGGGAAGAAAATTTTGGCTGTGCGTAGTGTAGGGGACAAGGTGTAAATGTGTTCTGTGTTTTTTGTTTGAAAAGAGAAAAAATTGTTATTAAATTTTTGAGGTGTAGTTTTTTTTTTGTTTAGGTTTTGTCTAGTTTGTGATTTTGTGTCGTGTTTAATAACAGGTAAATAATCTGTTTATAAATTGAGGATTTAATGTGACAAACTAAGAAGTCTTTTTCCTAAGCTATTTTAATACTGAATGGCTTTTTAATAAGGTAGGATTAGTATCATTGGAATAATTGTAAAATTGCAGGGATTTCTTTCAAATAATCCATCATTTTACACCTTAAAAATGTCTAGCAAAAACTTAAAGTATGAATCATCCTTGAGACTTTAATATTTTTCTTCCTGTGAATCACAACCAAGATTATTCACATATGAATTTGAAGGAACTTGAACAAACAAACAAATAAGAAAAGAAAAGAAAAATCCAAAATATTTAACCGGTTTTAGGTAAACATTCTTTCAAAACTAGTTTTTCACGTTCCTGATATTGTTTCTATTCTTTCAATGACGTCTTTACCATTGCTGGTACTTTACGTATGACCAATTAGTAACTTTATGTAATTATTTGTGTCTGCTTGTTTGGTCTTTTCATTTTATTGTTTGTAAAAAAAGAATAATACATCGTTAAATTTGTACAATCTAACTTATATGAATCGTTATGCAATTATAATGGAGTTTGACGTTTTAAATTGTTTTTTTTTTCTAAGCGCCGTTGTTAATGCTACATTAAAGTATAAAAAGGGGCCAGCGAAAAATGAAATTTCACACGGAAAACCAAACAAATACCCGTTACAAATACTTATATCCTGTTACATCATTTCTTCCAGTATTGGCCTATTATTCATATCTAAAAGTAAGTGGGAACCATTCCGAAAAAAAAAAAACTATGTTAGACCAAATAAGTCAAACAATATTAATCAAGTCAAAAAAGGAATAATTTTGTCCGAAAAATGGGTTTCTGAAATATTAAAGGTTTCTTTTTCTGTGGGGACACCTAAAAATTGCTCCAAGCTCAACATGTTCCGGATCAAAAGATAGCTAATTTCATTAGGAATAGATTACCGTAAACCGCATGTCGATATCTCTAAGCGGTTCCGAGAAATGGGCGAAAATATGAAAGAAAATTCTATTATTTTTGAACCAAAATTAGGTGCTCAAGTTGGTCCGTCTGTGTTCAAAGGCGGTCGAAAATGTTCGTCTTGAACATTTTAAGACAACTCCCAGTCCTAGATCTTTACCGATTCCAAAATTATGAGTAAATATTCGAAAAATTTTATTTTTGGCAAGGTGGTAGCGAAATATTTGTTTAATTTTGATCAGAAATGGTTCAAAATCTTCGCCTTAACGCCCCGAATATTTTGGCACCAAGCCCAATTAAATCGCTCCATACGATCCGGAGTTATCGAGGAAAATTGAAGAAACTGATTTTATTATGTACCAAAACGCGAATTATCCGTCCGATTTTGCCTAGTAAGATCTCAAAATGTTCCCTTCGTCACGTTGAGTATTTAAGGGACGTGCCCAAATCTGAAATTATAATCTAATTCTTTGCAGATTCCAAACTTATGAGTAAATATTCGAAAAAATATATTTTTGGCAAGATAGTAGAGAAATAGTTGTTTAATTTTGATCAGAAACGGTTCAAAATCTTCGCCTTAACGCCCCGAACATTTTGACACTAAACCCAGTTAAATCGCTCCATACTATCCCGAGTTATCGAGGAAAATTGAAGCGACGAACTGCTTTTATCATGTGTCAAACGCGAATTATCCGTCCGATTTTGCCCAGTAAGATCTCAAAATGTTCCCTTCGTCACGTTGAGTATTCAAGGGACTTGCCAAAATCCAAGTTATGATCTAAAGCCTGATCAGAAACCTTTTTTTTGATTCCAGAAGACAATGCCTATCAAATCACTTGAAATTTTCTTCGTGGTTTTGCAAATTTTATTGTTGAACGTTGAGATTAACGCACAAGAATCGCCTTGTCCAAGATTATTTGTCTACGAACCTCCCGGAAATGAAAACGATAGATGGTATGGCATCGTAACTTTGATATCCGATTCTGATCTGAATGGGGTTTGGCTCAGACTGATCTTCGATAGGCCTTCATTGCAATTGGGGGTAAGGTGATGCTCTGTAGAGATTCTCTCTCGTTACCAATGCGATTTTGGTCTTTTTTAGAATTGGTTTGGGGAAGTTGTGACAGACGACAATACAGATTACCTGGTCAAAAACAGGAATCATAAATTAACAGCCAACACACCCTACGCGTTAAGGTTCTATGTCAAGTATGATCCAAGCCAACCCGTTCCCAGACTAGCCAGCTTTCGTTTGAATGCAAAAACGGTTTGTCCGGAAGGACAAAGCACCATGGCACCTCCTCTGAGTTCTACGCAGCTATTCACCAATAAGGCAGCCGATGTAACCCCAGCTACTATCCCAACGCAACCTCCTCAAACTTTCCAGCAACCATCTAGGCCTCCAAAGTAAGATTCATTTTTTTGATAAACAATTGAAAGAAACCTGTACGATTCAAATCATTTTTTGCAGCAACAGGCCCAGCTTTAGTCCTCCAGAATCTGACGACGACGATTATTTCCCAGGGGATTTCAATCTAAATGTCAAACCGATTGGCGTAGAACCTCGCATCGAATGTGGAACCATTGCTGTGAGTAAATTTAATTTTCTTTCTAATCCACATATTCCCCTCTATACTTCTTGCAAATATTCGAATCAAAATCACGTGCCTTTTGGTGTCTCCAAACAACCGTAAATAATTCCAAAATTCGATATCCTTATATATAGGGGATGTCCCCAAGAAGTGATTGGCTTGAAATATGTCGATGTCTCAATAATTACAAAAAATGCCGCTTTGAAATTCGGTACGGTATTAGAGGGCGACCCTGCGAATATTTTTGCAAAGTCACAATCATCGGCTTAACATATTTTTGGAGATATTAAATAAAAAGTGGATGTTACCCCAATGATACTTAACCTAAAAAGTGTCTATATCTCCGAAACTAAACAAAATAACGCTTAGAAATTTGGCACAGTATTGAAATATCGTCTAGCGAGTATTTATGCGAAGTCAGAATCGTATGCGGGGCTAATCCAGACCACGCCCCCTGGTGGGCGGGGCTAATTCAGACCACACTTCCTAGTGGGCGGGGCTACTCCACACCACACCCCCTAGTGAGCGGGGCTAATCCAGACCACACCTCATAGTGGGCGCATTTTGGTGTATAACACATGGGGGTTATCTTTACTTTTGTCTCGGAAAATGCGATTTTAGTGTAAAAACTTGGAAAATTGGCCATTTTCTTCACACATTTAGGCTAATATCTCGGAAACGGTTAGAGCTATCGCAATTTGGTTTTCACCAGTCGATGCGCCGTGAAATTGCGCTTATTTAATATTTATTGTATCTTCGGAAAGATCGAATTTAGTGCTCAAAAATACGAAAAATAGCCTAAAATTACCCTAGTGGGCGGGACTAATCCAGACCACACCCCTAGTAGGCGGGGCTAATCCAGACCACACCCCTAGTGGGCGGGGCTAATCCAGACCACACCCCTACTCGGCGGGGCTAATCTAGACCACACCCCCTATTGGGGGGGGGCTAATCCAGACCACACCCCATAGTGGGGGCATTTTGGTGTATAACACATAGGGGTTATCTTTACTTTTGGCTCGGAAAATGCGAGTTTAGTGTAGAAACTTGGAAAATTGGCTATTTTCTTCACACATTTAGGCCAATATCTCGGAAACGGTTAGAGCTATCGCAATCGCACCAGTCGATGCGCCGTGAAATTGCGCTTATTTAATATCTATTGTATCTTCGGAAAGATCGAAGATCGAGATGAGTGTAAGAATTTGGGAGATACAGCCCAAAATCTTGAAAATTGAATTCGGGTTTTTCCGTAAATATGTTCATATCTCCCTAACTAAATAAAATACCGCTTCGAAATTTAGCACAGTGTTAAAATGTATCTTTAGGAACATTTATGGAAGGTTAGGATCACCAACTCCTAATAGTTGCCGAGATATTAGTTATAAATTAAGAAATCACGAATTCGGGTTTCCCCATATAAATATCGATATCTAGAAAACTAAATAAAATAGAGCTTTGAAATTTAGCACAGTATTAAAATGCGATTTTAGAAATATATCTGGAGAGTTAGAATCACTAATTCCGAAAAATTTCCGAGATACAAGTCGAAAACTCGTCCATCACTAATTGGGGTGTTCCCCTAAAAATGTCGATATCTCGAAAACTAAATCGACCTTTGATGCATTACTTTTTTCTTCTAAACACTTTTATTAGATTTTTGATTCCGTTTTGTTTTTAATTTTTATTAGAATCGAGTAAAAAGACAAACTTACTATTACACCTATGGAGATGGTACTAATTATCAATCGGCATCTAGGAACCCATATTATTCACTGTACTCGTACCTAAACAACTATGTAAATGCATTAGGACACCAACAGGTAACCAACAACCCTAATTTCTAATACGAAAATCCCCTATAACACTTTAATACCTTAACCTACATTTATCATCCATATTTTACGCTTTTTTTGGTAAGTTTTTTTTTGTTTAAATCGAACAGGTGCAACCACGTCCTTTAATAACATACGGAGAAAAGACAAACGCGGGGGAATTCCCTTGGCATGCGGCATTGTATCATTCCCGTGGCGTGGGACTGACATATATATGCGGGGGTTCCCTGATATCGACGTATCACGTGATAACAGTGGCCCATTGCGTCTCCAGGTCGAAATCTCAATCCTTACTGAATCCGGAAAACCTCTTAATATATTTAGGTGAATTCGGGACACCCCCCCATCAAGGCCCCCCAATGTAACCTTCAGATTTCCATTTTCAGGCAAGTATTACTTAAAGAGGTGGTCTAATCCTGGCGTGCAAGATCACCAGGTCGCCAGGATCGTCAGACATGCGCAGTACGACTCTACAACCTACTCTAACGATATAGCCATCATCAAACTGGCGAGACCTGCGCAGTTTACCGATTTCGTACGCCCGATCTGTTTGTGGGAGGGCACCGGGGATTTTAGCAATCTCGTCGGTAAATTTGGTACGTAAAAGGTAATTTTTTTTTGGGTATTTCATCTTAATTTTGTTTTTATTTAACAGGCACCGTAGTCGGCTGGGGTTTCGACGAAAATGGAAAGTTAACGGAAGAATTAACCAAACTTAAAATGCCTATAATAGCCAAGGAAGCTTGTATCTACTCCTTTCCCGATTTCTTCTCGAGATTTACAACGAGCGAGACATTTTGTGCCGGCTTCACTAACGGTACGTAATTTTGACAGAAAGAAGAAATTAAAATTTTTAAATCGCAAGAATTAGTTTAAATTTCGCGCCAAATAACAACCCGGTATAACAATTTTCTCTTTTTAAGGTACTTCCGTCTGTAATGGTGATTCTGGGGGCGGTCTAGTTCTCCCCAAAAACACGGGCAACCCCAACAAGAAAACGTATCAACTTAGGGGATTAGTGTCTATCAGTGTTGCGTTGCAAAATGAATTCAAATGCGATCCCACTCATTACGTGGTATTTACGGACGTGGCCAAATTTTTGGGCTTTATAAAAGAAGCCATGAATCAATGATATTGTCTCTTTATACTTTTATACATATTTTTTAAATATAACTAGTGACCATAACGAATTTGTATTTATAGATTATATATAAACTATTGTAGATTTTAATTTTTGGAGATCGTAATACATTAAAATTTAAAGTACAAAGACTTCGTGTTCCTTTTCGACTAATAATTGAATAATATACAAACAAAATAGACGTATTAATTCTAAAATAAAGTAGGGAAATATGTATTTAAATGTTAAAAATATTTTTAGTTTCATTTTATCACCGCGATGATAGTGCCATCTATTCAATACATGCCACACTAATACGTCAATTTAGTTCAACCATTCGACAATAGATAGCGGCGTAATTTGCTAACTATTAGCGGTTCTAAAGGTGATAAGTAATTATTATTTACACTCAGACGTAATAACAAAATTTAAAACAAGCACATGACACACGGTTTTTGTAATAATTCCTAATGTATTTTGGAATGCCGCCTCTCAGCGGCCGATTTTGAATTCTTCCGGTTTCAGCGCCACCGGTCAAATACGGGTGTGTCCCTACCTAACCTCAAATTACCTGTTTAAAGACGTAAAACAAAATATAAATAAATGTAACACAATTTTAATCAATTAAAAAAGTGTTTATTCTAAATATTAGATACAATTTTTAGTTCAAAAATTAAGTATAATTACAAAACCAATTTTTATCAATTTCCATTGTTTTTAGTTCCTTTTTTACTATAAAATCGTCCAATCGTGTGCTGAATTAGTACATATAATGGTTCCTCTTAAGATAGACCCAGATTATCTCAATGTGCACTGTACAACTCGGCATAGATAGGATGGCAACTCTCCAGTGCATCTCCACTGTAACCAGGAGGACAGGAGCACGCTGCTATGTGATTTCTGGCCGCACATTCTGCCTGGGCGCCGCATTGGTGCATACAGGCATTGACGCAGCTGAAAATATCGTTTCTGTAATCAAATTCGATTGAAAATTCCATTTCGGCTCACTTATATTTGATGCAAGCTTCGGAATTTAGGCAGTCTTCGTCTCCGAAGCATTCCCCTCTATTACAAAGAGTAAGGGGATCGCCGTAGTACCCCGCGGGACAATTACAAACAGGTCTTTCGTTTCCCGCGTCGTCATATCCCGGTTCGCACTTCGCGTTGACACCGCAAGGATTTGGCTCACACATATCTTCTGCAATTCGCGAGTTGTTTAGTCGTAAAATTATCACTTTCGGTCGGTTTTTAGGTTAGGTTACCTTTAGTATAGGGTCTGCAGTATTCGTAGGGATTTCCGATCGTGTCTACGGGGCAACTGCAAATCGGAGTGATTCCCCTGAGATTGCAATTTGCGTTTAAACCGCATGATCCTTCGCAGGGATCTTTGCAAGACGATAAGGAGCATAGGGGTTTGGTCGAAGGACAATCGTTGTTGGAAACGCATTCTGGTCTGCATGAGATATCTGCGCGGCCGTAATAGCCCTGAAAATCATCAGATCTTATTGAATTTAGATTTTTATTTTGAATTTCCCGCAATATCTAACCGCCATATGTCAAATTTTGCCAAATAATTAACGCCACTTCGTGATATGAACATATGCAAGCCTTTACAATTCTTCATTATAACTATAGAGTCGGTAAAAACTTGTTTTAGAATCGTAGAATTATGACAATTGACAATTTAGGTTATAATTTTGAATTTACCGCCGTAATATCTAACTATCATTAGACCATTTTTGCACAATCCTAATACCATTGACATATTCTAATATGATTTAACATGCACCAGCTTGATATTCTCTACTCTAACTAAAGAATCGATATAGAAATGTGTTAAGATGATAGAATTGTTTATAGAAATAAAATTTAGGTTTTAATTTTGAATTTAGCGCCATAATACCTGTCAGGTTGGATAATAACATGATTTTAACATGTCAGAGCTTGCTCAATTGTTTTAAATCTATACAATTGTGTATTGAAACGGCTCAAAACAACTTAAAATAGATAAAAATGATTTTCTTTTGTATTACTTGAGGGCATTTGCAAATGGCGGCATGATTCTTGACTCCGATACACTCGGCATTGATTCCGCAACGGGTATAACACGGATTTTGGCACCGATTATCGATGCAAGCTAAATTTTCACCGCAATCAATATCATAATCGCACTCGTGTCTACATCCGGCCAGGGGAGATCCCATAAAACCAGGCTGACATTCGCAGACGGCTGTATAATTGAAAACTTGGCAATTGGTATTTGGTCCGCACGGATTCGGGTAACACAGTTCGGCTACAAACCATTCTGGATTAGTTAGAAGTTTTCTATAGAATTGTTTATGCTTACAGGGATCGAATCTCCTACAATATTCGGTAGGTCTGCCGGTATATCCAGGCGCACAACTGCACACGGGAATGTGTAGTTTGACTTCGCAAATAGCGTCGACACCGCACATCCCTTCGCAGGGATTGACACACTTGCCATGTTTGCACATTAAATGGCTGCCACATTCGGAGTTATCCAAGCATTCTAATCTCTTGCAGTATGTCAACGGATCGCCTTCGTAGCCTCTCAAGCAAGCGCAGGTGGCTATATCGTTGATAACGGCACATTTTGCGTAGTAGGCGCAGGAGCCACAGGAACTGTGTTGATTGTCTAATTGGCGGGAGATTCAAAATGAGATATGTTGCAAAAATTAAGTTTTCGCGGAGAAAATTGATAATAATACTTTAATAAAATTGTTATATTTGATTATTTAGATACTAAATCGATGTTAATATAAAATAGTGTTTCTATAGTTAATGCTGTTTAATTGATTCAAGATATTTCTGCAGTTTTGTCCGTAAGTCCCTGATTCTGTTTGTTAAAAAGATCAATTATTTACTGTGAGCAGAACCAGGAAATTATCCACGCCGGAATAAAAAAAAAAACACAAAAGATAATTACGTTTTCAATACATGACAATCAACGGCTTTAAATTATTTCAGTTTCCATTCCCATTTTAGGATTTATTTAATTGGTTTTGTCTTACCGTTTTAAAGATCCCCATAATTTGCATCCAACATAATATATCCTTCCCACACTCATAAAATATATGTCTTATTACTATAATTATTCTTTTCCCAAATCTAGGATAACGCGTGGGAGAGCAATACTTCATATTTTGTCGCATATTTAGTCAGACCTTGGAAATACACAGATATACGCCACAAGGTCGACTTTATATTGCATCCCAGTGCTAAACTGTGTTAAATGATCGGGCAAAATATTCTTTAACTTATCTGATCACAATTTGGGAGGGGAAAAACGCATTTTTCCACTTCCAAATATGAACAGTTCCTAGTAGTCACGTGTTTAATACAGTAATGCTGGGAATTTTATTTTTTTAACGTTGGAATCGCGTAAATTTGACATTTCTAAATCCGTCGTGTGTCAAATTTGACGTAAAATTAATTTTTTTAAAACAATGCGATTTCCTTACGGCAAATAATGTTAATATTAATATTTTGCTTAATAAAAAATGTTTTAGAGATGTTATCAGATCTAACCTCTCAATAAATAATGCGATCGTGGTACTGCGGATGTATACCCCTGCTTGTCCGTAATATAAACCAACTCCTGCTTAGCGATTGGTTGCCTAAAATATGCTCGGCGAATCTTGTATTGGTAATAAGGATTGTAATAATAGGCTGACGTTGATAATCCTACGTAACACGTCAAAATCGTAGCCAATAATAGTATTTTGCTCATCTGAAATGATTGGGAAATTAGATTTTTCAAGAAAAAAAAAAACAACTATATTTTGTGCGGCCGAGCAAACGTGAAATATTTAAATATTTAACGTAAATTCACTCTTGCACATTCATGTGTTAGCTATAATTTTTAAATATTAAATTTGGAATAAGAAAATGATAAGTTTTATTTAGGGTATTTTCATCGACGTAGTTGGTCATACGTCAATTTGACGTTTCTAATTTCATAAACACGGACGTTATTAACACGAAGTTAGTTACTGAATGTGAACACATAATACGGTTTTAAGGAATGAAATTTTAAAAACTTAATAAAACCGCAAATACCTTTAATAAAATCGCTTAATAAAATTCAAAATTTTTACCCCCTAAACAAATATTAATCAATTAAAAAGAGATAAATAAACAAAAAAATAATACTTACTTTAAATAAGAAAGTATCGTCTTAACTATAACTTTTTGAAATGATATAACAGGATGCATGCAGATCACATACTGAAGTAAAAATATGTGAAAACCAAGGCTTTTCCTTCTGAAGTACGTACATTCTTTTAAAAAAAGAAGTTGGGATGAAGACTTTACCTTAGTTACATCGAGTAGTGGGCGATAATCATGTATATTTGTATTATGTAATAGATCGGATACGGTAAAAGGTTTAAAGTTGATTTATTATTATTTTTTGGGCCTAGTCAAAATCGCGTAAGAACTTCTGTTATTTTAGGTTAGGTTAATGTCAGTTACAAAGGGAAAATTAGCTCTTGCTTTGATTTTATACGATTCAAACCTTCTTTTAATATATTTAAAATATTATATCCAAGTTATATTTGAATGATTAATAAATTAATTATAATTTATTGGCATTAATATTGTAAATACGACCATCTGTTAGCACATCACGCATTCAGTATTATCGAGACGTTCACATATCCATTAAAGCTCTCTTGTGCGTATGTATACAATACAAAGTAGATTTAATATAATATAAAGGTGGCAATTAACAACAATGTATGAAGCCATGTATTTATTATACAATTACAAATTTCCCCATTCGCTTATGTTAGATTCCCACGCTAAGGAATATATTCAATTGGAGATATGGAACAGGCGTGTCCTTATATTTGCATAGATCGTTTGTATGATGTTCGACTTTAAAAAGAAAAAGATAAATACTAAAATAATCAGAAATACAAAAGGGGCAACTCTATTACATTAAATGATTACTTGTGACTGGATTTTAAAATTTTAATATTCCCGCTTTCTTATTTTCCCCTGAATCAATTTTTGATTCTATTTCGTTATTAATATTTTCACAAAGATAATATTTGCAAAACCACCGAGGACGTTAAAATCAAGATCTCTGTTATAGAAAGAATCAAACCGGGAAATTCTTAGGTTATGTTGTGGCAACTTCATGTTGTCAATTCACAAAACTTGCCGACAAACGAAAGGGCGCGAAATTTAAATTTAAAAATTCGTTGATATGTATAATCGCGCTTCTGGGCCATCTTAGGTCGCGCAGAAGTATTTTAAAACTCGAATTTGAACTATATGCGTATAGTAAAGATAGCAAGGACTGTGGGGCAAGTAGTGTTTCAAATTATCGAGGTATATACTTAATAATTTTGTTTTGGGAAATGACACATACTTTGTTTTGAATTGGGGACATGAAAATAATTTAAAAAAACTAAATGATAAGTTTTTTATTGTTTTGATGACCCCAATCTAAAACAAAGTATCTGTCATTTTAAGAGAACCATATTATCAAGGATTTATATGTTAATTATTCTTAATTATTGATTTAGACAAAGGAATATAATATAAAAGAATATGAGACAGAAATTATTTGCATTCCTATAAATAAAAATACCTTTTCCATGATAATTCGGTGACAGAATGTGTTTTCGCCTGACTATTTGGTCTTTGAAAGTTGATAAAAATATGAATAATTTTTATATTATGTCTACGAACGATAACTATTATAATAAAATGAACTTATAAAAATGTTATTGCAATTTGATTTCTTTATTTAGCGAAGTGTTTTGGCAGTAAACAAATTTAATATACGAGACAATAAAATCTAACCTCAAAAATTCCCATTCATCATTATTTTTGCCTTGCGTGGGAAATTCGGATAGCATTATCGTTGGAATTACCGCAAGTTTATTAACTCAAAATCCGACTTTACCGCATAAATAGCGTATCAGTTTTAATATCTAAATCAATAAATGTCTTTCATCGCATTATGGAACCGATTAGTGTAAAAAAAAACAACGATTATCTCATTCAAAAGTGTAATGCGACCTTTCACATCCAACTCTACATTTCGATATAAACTTCTTCCACGATAGCTGACTGACGATATAACATGAGATAAGTAAAGAATACAGGAAGCTAATAGTAAATATTAGTAAGATGACAACTCTGACATTGAAGATACCAGATGAAAACTAGCAACAAACAATTACAAACGGATTTATAAGTAAATATAGGCTCGTAATACAATGTCTTATCACCGAATTGAACAGAGAAGACCAAAGAGATAAACAACCTATATGTGCCTCAGATGGGTTATGTAAACCAACCAAGAATATATAAAACCTAAGATTAAAGCATGTTTGGCATCAGTCTGTCGTGAAGCAAGTGTTGCGATTGAGCAATATAGTTTTTATTATGCATCTTTCGCAGTGTTGAGGTGAAACGGAAACTGCAGTTGGTATTCCTAGTTTGTGTTCAGTCTAAAATTGGTTGGTTATGTTTGCGTAGTTTCAATACGAAAAGTTTGCTGCGAAATCTTGAAAGCTGGTGGTTAAAGCTATGAATCGATTAGGAATTTAGTATGGATATTTAAGTACTTCGGATTTACACTTTTCAAAATGAACGGTAAGTCCTTTTAAAAACCTCTAATTAGTATTTTAATGCACATATGTAAGTAGTTGAAAAATATAACCTAAAAGTTTTTCTTAATGAGATTTGATTAAATAATTCTTTTTCGAATTCGTTTGTTCTTAATTATCTAATTGCGTAAAAGGGTTATAACATGTTTTACTATCTTAAGATTATCTGGTGCCCTTGAAATAAAACTACCTCTTCCAAACAAAGGCCCCCCTGTTTCTTAATTTCCCAAAACATGACAATTTCTCCTAGTTTAAGATTATCTGGCGAGCTTAAGGCCCGAAATCGAAGCACTTTCATCTCTTTAACTACCCCAAAATCGAGCTAACCCCGTCTGAAACAAAGGTCGAACCCCAACAACTCCTGTTCCTTGGTTTCCATCTAATTCCTTAAAATATTTAACAACTTCTCGTGAACATGAGGGCTAAAAACGAATCAATCCCATCCCTTTAACTGTTTCAACAAATCAAGCGTGCCCCGCTTAAAGCTAAGCTCGAAATCTGACCACTGCATCTCATAATTTTCCCGAAAAAAATCCGTCCAACAATATCCCGAAGAAAAGCTGATAATCGAAGCATCTCCGTTTGGTAATTTTCCCAACGAAATCTAGCCAACTCTACCTGAAGCAAAGCTCAAAATCTAACCACTCGACCTCATAATTTTCCCAACAAATCGAGTCTACCCCACCTGAAGGGAAGCTCAAAATCTAACCACGCCCGTCTGTTAGTTTTCCCAGAGAAATCGAATCAACCCCACCTGAAGCAAAGCTCAAAATATGACCAAATTCATTTCTTAATTTTCCCTAAAAATCGGGCCTACCCCACTCGAAGCAAAGCCCAAAATCCAACCATCCCCGTTTATTAATTTTCCCGAGAAAATCGAGCCAACTCCACCTGAAGCAGAGCTCAAAATCTAACCACTCCACGTGATAATTTTCCCAAAAAATCCGAGCCAACATCACCTGAACCAAAGCTCAAAATTTAGCCAACCTCATTTCTTAGTTTCTCCAGAAAAAGTAACCCCACCCCGGGCAAAACTCACAATCTTACCAACCTCATCTCTTAATCTTCCCAAAACATCAAACCAACCCCACCTGAAACTAAGCTCTCAAAGTTAATTACCCTCGCCAATTAATTTTTCAAAAAAATCAAGCTACCCTCATCCTAAGGAAAGCCCAAGATTTTACCAATTCGACCAATCCCATAACGTAAATAATCAATAGTCGATTTAATTTTAGACGTAGAAAGAAATGAAATGTCTGTTTTAATCTAAATATGTACTTCGCAAGATCTTTCCTAGATCCCATATTCCTGATTTGCTTCGACTTTTTGTTTGGAGTCGTCCAAATGGTGTTTTTAATGAATTATTTGATTTGCATTCAATGCTTGAAGACATTACATAAGGTCCTTTACCGAAAACAATTTTCTTTAACACATACTCGTCATTCCTTGCTACCAATGTGTTTTAGGAAGCCAATTTGGGTGATGGTTTTCGAGTTTTGGATTTAATTATTTTCGAAAACCATCTCCCGATCAAAATTGCAAAGAAAAATATCATTTACAAAAAGGAAACTTCAAAATTATGCATAAAGAAGTTGATTATGAAAATAGACAGTTGGTAGGAGTTTCTTCCTAAATGAAATAACTTGGGGACTTGCTCAAAGCCGCCAGCTTAATGTATTAAATAAGCAAAATTAGCCCAAATTGATTTTTGATGGATTTGGACACTTTTGGACATTAATAGAAATGATGAATCTACATTTTTTATTTCCTTATATGGGTTTACTATTTTTGCTATCATTACGTCCATATTAAAACTCCAAATTCTTCATATAATTTCATTTATTATTGACACAAAAGCAAACGAATACATTCTTTCCAAAGCCATTTCATTGACCTCAATTTCTATTTACAACGCCGCTTCGTTAAACCAGGTTGATGCAATACCGCAAACTATTGCTTCAGGCACCAGAATAAAGGACTTTGATAAGGAATCATGTCCTAGCAATCATAAAACCAATAAAACTCAGTTCCCGGTAGAAAAATCCCGTATAATAACGACAACTAAATCTCTACATTCCTCTTGTACGCTTAAGAATGGTGATGTGGAACGATTAAATTATTAATTGTATGTATTCATACGACAATTAAGACTGGATGTTGTGACAGCAGATGTGTAGTATTTGGAAATATATTCATCATTCAATTGCCCTAATCGTTCGCCATTGGTCCAATAATTTACAGATCTGTTGAGGAGTTACAGAATGATACTCAAGCGTAAAGAATCGATTGATTCAGAAGAGTCACAGCCACTGCACAGTTCGCATTCCTCAACAGCCAGCTTCGGGTAAGTAAAAAAATACTTCTGTATTATCTTTGTGAAATCAACGTAAGGAGTTGAGTGAAAATTCCTTAGAAAATGTAAGTAAACCTGATACCAAATCGCTCGAAGGTAGATACGACGTTTACCCAAAGCGCCATCTGTATTTTACTTCATGAAATGACCATTTTGAATTAACCGTTGCTACGTAATTGTATGTATGGGAGAACATCTGTCGACTACGCTAAGAAAATGTAAGTTTTTGCGAATGAAAGGAAAAAGATAAACGAAAAAATGTACAAATGCCACAAAGAGGAATAATTCCATTTGCGCTTTGTGACACATTTTTAACGCCCTGTATATCCGCCGTACACACCGTGATTTAATGTTGAAACATAACCCCATTCATTTCGATATATTCACAAACCAGCATCAAACCAAATACTTAATGCCTTTAAATAACACTTTCCCAGACGTATGTTAAGTTTGGCAACACCGCACGCTTCCTGAAATCAACGATACAAAAATTTCAAAACATTTTCGATTACAGGACTTTCGACCAACATCACTGCATGTTTCAAAATTCCGATACGACAGACTGTGACCTTGAAAAGACCTTGAGACCGCCCACCCCCATACGGGAACCACCAAGAACCGTATTGAGGTGTAAATTATTTTAAAAACCAAGTACACGGGTTAAAAACTATTCTTTTGTGTATTTTTGTTTTGTAGGAGGCCATTTTCGTATCCTTTGGGTGATGCTTACATCTCATTAGAAAGCGATGTTTACGAAAGATATCAATATCTGACCAAACAGTCCGCTCTTCTCAACGATAATTCGTTCGTGAGTACATATCAACTATAATAAAATAAATAAAGTATCTGAAGTAGCGTAATATAGAAATTTTATTGCGCGACGAAGTGGCAACGTTGCATTTACACGATCTCTCTTAAAACGCACTATACACATTAATTCCTGTAATCTATAAAAGAGCATAAAATACCATGTAAAAAATTCCATTCCGATTATAAAGGGATAATAAATAATCTCTATGCTATCAGCGAATTAATTGCCAATATTTTACATTTAAATAGCCCAAAAAAAACAAACTATACAACTCGTAAGATAATAAAAAAGTCATATTCCAGGCTTATAACCCCACACTTAATCGCCTTTTAAAATTCCACTTGGAAAACAATTTTGAAATTAGATGAATTTTAAATTCCAAGTTTAAAACTAATTTCTTCTTCTTCTTGATATACACTGTTGTAAGACAATCGAATTTTGACGAAATAATCACGAAAGCATCCTAACATTCTAGTTTCTTTAGGAGTTATTCAATTACTTTTATCTCTTGTGTTGTTGGGAAAAATGCCCGGCTAAAAATAGGATCGTAAACCTTGTGTAAAAAAATCTATTTCTAATACGTCAAAAATTACATGTGCGTGACGTCAATTACTTGAAAAAGCGTGTGTAGATAAAAGGGGGCGTGTACGTGACTGTGTCTACATACATGGACCAATTTAAAAAGAACGAAATATTTTAAGTTTTTATTTCCCAAGGATTTCTTTTTAAATATATTAATATGAATATTAGAGAAATAAATTTTGAATTTATTACAAAAAGAAATTAAAATAGCTTTATATAAATGTATAAATAGGTTTTTATTCAATATAAAACCCACAGATTTTATTCATTGGAAATTTATTTGACACTTTATAGCGAATGTTCATTCTTAACGGTTGGTAGTAGATAAACAATGAAGTTAGCAGCACCGGCGTGGCACCGGCTAAAGATTTGCTGTCTTTCAACACGCACGTGGTCATACTTTGTTTGTTATTGTTATGATTGTTCGCGTAAATTTAACAAACGATAATTTTTTTCGCGGTGGTAGGGTGTACGCTTGATCGAAAATGGCAATCCGCATTAATTTGCCACGTCTCCAACTGCGACTTCAGTACAATTTCAACCGGTTCTGTGTGTAACACGCAACATTCCATTCAAACTAAGATTAAACGCGAAATGATGCATCTTAGCGGACTTTGTCTGAATTCCATCGACTCCGGCTGTATATTGCGATAAGGAGTGCATGACATCCCCTCATCCTCCACAAAACACAACGACGACACAGATTGCAGCGAAAAATTTGGAAATATTCGCGATAGATAAGAAAAAGTTCGCAAGTGATTTCTACGTATCTAGCATATGATAAGAGTGCAAAGTGCTACACCTCTACTATACGTGTTTTAATTAACCCAACAATCATTAAGCTGGCATTTACTAATTGCGGGAGTAAATGCTGCTCGTTCTCGTAAATAAGTTGATTTAAATGTACAAGTCGCGGTTACTAGTTAAATATGCATTCTTCAGTGGTGGTTATTGTTTTGCGTCAACAAACTCCAGTGTGCAGAGTAAAGTTTCTATCGATAAAGTGCTCGTCGTGTCCAAATTATCGCGGTACGAATTTGAACAGTATCGGCACAAGATTTCAAATGAAATCGACTTGAAGAAAAAACTAAATATAACGAACGGCGAATTCGACAAGGTACGTCAAGCTCACGAAAGACACAAAACGTATGAGAGAAACATTTTAAACTTGCTGAAATCCATGGGTTTGGATGTGAGGCTCGTAAATAGGCTAAGTTATAATGACGAGTCTGCTAAATGGGCTGATATCGTGATACCTGTGGGCGGAGACGGAACATTTTTGTTAGCGGCTAGTAGGGTACGTGATAATGTTGTACCGGTCATGGGTTTCAACTCCGATCCGAACCGTTCGGAGGGACATTTGTGTTTACCGAAACAATACTCGACTAACGTGCATGAAGCTTTGGTACGGCTACTGAAGGGAAATTTCGAATGGTTGTTACGCAACAGAATTCGAGCTACGATCACAGGGCAGGAAGGTGATATAATTGCTACAAATCTCCACGATATAACCAGCGATACAAATATCGTACCGGCTAAGGTTAGGACGAAAGGGAAAATTCTACCATACCTAGCTTTAAACGAGGTGTTTATCGGGGAAACAATGTCGGCTAAGGTGTCGCACTTAGACATTTGGTTAAACGAGGACTTGCACCGAACAAGTGTAAAATGTTCCGGTTTGTGTGTTAGTACGGGAACTGGATCGACATCATGGCATTCGAGCATCAATCGACTTTCCGTACACACTGTTGCCGAACTATTGCGCTTGCTAGACATGAATCCGACCGAAGACGAAAACAGCATGGCAACTTTGTTATCCGACATGTACAATAGAAGCTTGGTATTTCCCCCGACACATCAAGAAATCGGATACACCATACGCGATATAATATCAGCCGGGGTTTGGCCTAAACCGAAAGGGATCAAACCGAGAGGCTTTACGAGGAGAATCAGGGTCCAGTCGAGGTGTTACGATGCATCTTTAGTGATCGACGGAGGTGTTTCGTTCGCATTTAACAGTTGTGCGTACGTCCTGTTAGAGGTCTTTCCGGAAGACGCATTACGAACTATACAATTTAACGATTAATAATCCGAAATGTAAATAGAGAAATATATCGATATGTTTAATATGAAATGCTGCAAAGATATATATATATATATATATTTTAATAACAAACAGTATTTTTATTTCTAAATATACAAAATTAATTGCAATATAGTGAAACAATTTCGAAATCAAATAAAAATAGATGTGTTGTTAAGAGAAAGTGATGTAATGAAAATTATGTAACATCTAAACATTATAATTACACAAACGTGTGATATCTTTTATGGTATATGCAACAATTATTATTGTTATCATTACAAACATTAATTACGATATAGATAAACAATATGATTATGCAAGCATTATTTTTCTGGAACTGACCAATATTAATATAACTTTAAACAAATATCTAACATACATTTATTAATCACTACATTCCGATTTTAGAATCAAACGAAGCGCTTATCAATTCTAATTCAATAATCCCACAAACGTTATCACGCATAATCTAAACAGTAACATTCAAATTAAAAAGGATTAAATTATCACCACATTCAAACAAAATTAACGCTAAATAATCTTTATTAATTAAATTAGAGCGAGCGAGGTTTTGCAAATCAATCTTTAAGGTAACCTCAAATTGTCACACGAGGTTGCAATGTAATTCGTTTCACACATATAAAATACGTAAATATTTTCGACATACTGTTATTAAAAGTAAGCTAAAGCATTCCCGGTGGATTTTTTCCGTTTATTCACATTTTATATTACGTAAACGTAAATATTTACTTGATAAGAATATTGGCCGATTCCAATGTCAAACACGTCAAATTGGTTCATTTTTGATTTTTAGTCCTTTTATGCTCATTAAAATTTAGTGAATTCTTTTACTTATTTATTTTATTACATTTACAAGAAACAAGATCTATGTTTTCAATGTAAGAAGAATTGGACGTGTTCTTGAATTAGAACACATTTAAGATGAGGCATTATTATTTTTTAAATTGTATTAAATGAGCAAAAAGAAGAAATATTTTTGATGTATACCAACTATCGCAATACCTAATATATACCGGGATTTTTAATCATAATTTATACATAATTAGGGAGTTTTTCCTAAATTCCATATGATAGGCGAGTTTAAAAATATGACATACTTCTATATTGAGTATCCAACTTCATGTCTCAGTCCTCGGTGCGTAATTTAAATTCTAAGATTTGAATTTAAGATGAATGCTTTTATTTCCTTTCTATCTTCAGAGATATTTTGCCTATAGCAAAAATATTATTTTATGGGATGTAATTATTTAATTTTATCGGAACAATAATCCTATATATAGATGTAAAGATGTTTTAATTATTTTGCTTGCAGATCAATTCCAAATACCTGTCAATTCACCTCGAAAAACTGGAAACCTTAAAGACGCAAAATTCCCTAGTCACAATGTGAGTCATGCTAACTGCTTAAAACTAAATTCCCCATTATTTAACAGACAATATGTCTATTGTTCGTATCAATATAGTTTAGATCGTGGATAAATACAAAAATACAAAAATTAACCCCAATAATCTTCTTTTACTCATGTAAAATATTGTAGTTGAAATAGTTAATGACATGTTTGTAAATGTTGGCTGATGAAACCAGCACACGTATTAAATCATTGGTAGTTTCTTTATCAGAGTTAATGTGGTAATCAAATATGTGATGAACATGATACAAGATGCTGTAAATAATAAATTGAATCAAAGTCTAATTTACAATGAAAATGATGATTTTAAGAGGGATAAGATTAAATGGGTATATTAATACGTTTATCTATTTACAGATCTATTTATCTATTTACAGATTTATGTATTGAATTGGAAGATAATTTGAGGAAATTTTTAGTTTTAAATTTAAATCGCTTTGTAGATTTTAGTAAATCTTATAATTATTGGTGCTTTACAACACGAAAATAACTAGTTTTAAACTCGTTCTAAAATTATCTTTCAAGAGTATATACAGCGTGTTTTACTTGAAGCTATATATAATTTTTAGAGAATTCATTGCCCAATAATTATTCTTTGGTGTCGACCATATTAAGATTCATTTATTTCACTCAATGTTTCGACCCATCAAAATTTTCCGGAAGAAACTCACATCCAATCGAAAAATTACTCATTCCTACCGAGACCTGATCCAATTTACGATTCCAGCTTTGCGATATGGAACACCATCATGGGTTCTTCATTGCTAGCGATGGCGTGGGGTTTCGAGAAATCGGGACTGATACCCGGCATCTTTTTGCACGCCTTGGTAGCGGGTATCTGTTTGTACACTGCTCAAGTGGTCTTGAGAATCGGTGATAGTTGCGGTAAGATATTGTCAATTCAATCTTGGTAGTTCTTTTTACAAAACGGTTTCTTTTGGACTATTTTCAGGGGGATATGGTGATGTTCCTGAATTGTGTAAGATGTTTCTGGGCAAGTGGGCCGAGGTGACGGCCAAAATATTCTCGTTAGTGGTCCTGATCGGGGCCAACATCGTTTATTGGATATTAATGTCGAATTTTCTTTATAATTCCGTCGATTTCATTTATGGTATGAGAAAAACCTTTGAAAAATCACATTTCACTTTTTTTTTTCAGGATATGTTGTGGCACCCGAGGAATTTGATAATAGGTCTGTGTTATGTCCCAAGGAAGATTTTAACAGGACTGTTACAATCACCGTAAGTAAAATTGGCCAACCTTCGAGCTTCTATGATATCTGGAATCTATACACGACAGTTCCTATATTCTTGGGCCTGCTAATGTTCCCTCTTTTGAACTTCAAGAGCCCCACTTTCTTCACCAAATTCAACAGCCTAGGTTTGATCTGATTTCCCTCACGATAGTTCACATCTTAATCTTTACTTTAATTCCATTTTAGGAGCTGCTAGCGTTTGCTATATGATAGCATTCGTCATTGTGAAGGCTTCCAATTGGGGTATACAGGAAATTGATTGGTTGGAAGAGGTTCAGATCAAACCGACATTTCAAGCTTTGAGTGGAATGCTTGCCCTCAGTTATTTCATCCATAACATCATAGTTTCTGTCATGAAGAGTAACAGAAATCAAGGACATAACGTAAGTTGCAAAATTGATTTGGGGATTTTGGTTTTGTTTGGACTATTTGTTGAAAATTTTTGGACAAGTTTTGCCACTGCCTACTGCAGAAGTTAGAGCTGATTGTGATTTGAGAAAACAAAGATATCTATTAGCCAATAGATTTTGACCACTTATAAACTTAAATATTTTTCTTCTTTGCAGGTTCGTGATCTGAGCATAGCATACGCTTTGGTTTTATTCACATATGTGTTCGTAGGAGTTCTATTTTACATCTCATTCCCACTATCAAAGTCCTGTATCGAGGACGTAAGTTCTAGGTCAAAAGGCAAGTTGAAAATTGGACTCACCAAATCTCATTTTATTTCCAGAATTTCCTCAATAATTTTCCAAAATACGACCCCCTAACCATAGTGGCAAGATTACTTTTACTATTTCAATTGCTCACTGTTTTTCCGTTGATGTGTTACATGCTTCGATTGGATATCTTCACGAATTTTGGCGCCGTTTTCAACGCGAAAAATGGCGCGAATTTTTCGTATTTCAAAGTGATCCTTTTGAATACGATAATTGTGTTGGTGTGCGTTCTATTTGCTTGCTTCTTACCCAAGATAGGAACTCTAATCAGGTAATTATAATAAATAAATAAATTTTGCTTAAATCATAAAGGGATTTGGTATTTAGTACAATAAATAATAAGTTTTGAAAAGTATTTTTAGTTAAATTCTCATATGCTGATGACTATGCAATTCCTTTAACACACCCATGTAATTGCGTTGCATAAACTACAGGCAAAACATTTATTTTTAAATAATACAAAACTTTCTTTGCGTTGTATTTAAAAATAAATCAAAAATAACCTCATAACATTATTTTTATCTACTTTAATTGGTTGAAAAACCAATGATTTCCTTTTAAACACACCAAAATCATATTCGAATTCAAATTTCCCGCTTAGTCGACTGTTTTTGGCGCCAAATTTGAAATTGAAATTAAAACAGATTTATTTTGAAAATAATTTAGTCGCCTTTAATAATAACATACTTTGACAAAATGGAATGGATTGGTTCAGAATTTATCGAACGAATTCTGAACCAATCCATTCCATTTTCTACCAAAATAATATTATAATCAATCATTTCTTTCTAAACCCGCAAAAATTCTATTTAAATTCGAATATACCGCCTCCATAAACGGTTTCAGCGCCAAATTTGAACTAGAATTTAAATCTAAGAAATTTCAGTTTTAGTTTTTGATGATTTTCTGTGGAAATATGATGGCAAAATTCATTTTGTGTTGATAAACATGCAACTCCTTTAGCACCCATGTGATTTGGGATGCCTAACTATAGACACGGTATATTTTCAAACATCGTCTATTTTTTAAGTTTATCATTAAAAATTAATCAAAGAAATAACAAAAAGGATCTCGTAATATTAATTTTATACATTTCAACCGATTGTAGAGCCGATAATTTCCTTTCAAACAGAAAAAAAATTCTATTTCAATTCAAATCTCCCGCCGTAATAACCAATTCTTGGCGCCTAATTTGAATTAATAATAAATTTAATTTATCTGAAAATTATGAGAAATAGAAATTCCTTTTGTATTGATAATCATGCAACTTCTGTAACACCCCTATGCGATTTGGGTTGTGTAACTACAGACACAACATATTCTTAAATATCGTGTATTCTTTAAGGTTATCATTAAAAATTAATCGAATAAATACTAAAGGCGATCTCGTAACATTAACTTTATATATTTCAACCAATTGTAGAGCCAATAATTCCTTTTAAAATAGGAAAAAAATCTGTTCCAAATTCAAATCTCCCGCCACAATAACCAATTCTTAGCGCCTAACTTGAATTAATATTAAATTTAATTTATTTGGAAACCATTACGAGAATTGCTTTTGTGTTGATGAACATGCAACTTATTTAACATGTGTGCGATTTGGGTTGCATAACCACAGACACAACATATTTTCAAATATGGCGTATTTTTTTAAGTTTATAATACAAAATTAATCAAATAAATACTAAAAAGGATCTCGTAACATTAATTTTATATATTTCAACTGATTGTATAACCAATAATTCCCTTTCAAACAAAAAAAATCTATTTTAATTCAAATTTCGCGCCACAATAACCAACTCTTGGCGCCTAATTTGAATCAATATTAAATTTAATTTATGCGAAAACTGATTTTTTGCTTCAATACAGGTACACGGGCGCCCTCAGTGGAATGGTGTATATTTTCGCACTTCCCAGTTTGTTGAAAATAGCCTTTCTGCGGGCGGAAAAATCTCTAACACCCTTTAGTTGCATAGCACACGTTATTATCTTACTTCTAGGCGTTTTAAATTTCTGTTTGCAGTTCTTCATTACTGATGCCTAATGTAATATTTAGCGCTATAGAGACTGTGATGATATTTAATCGAATTTTCCTATATATTTCGATAATATTTTTTTAATTTTATTTTCCTATAATTATTAATTTTTCTTTAGGAAAATCGCCAATTTTGTATTGTTTTAAACGAGGATTTTATTATTTATTTTTTTTTTGTGAATATATTATATTTTTTGAGGTGTAAAATCAAAAAAAAGAATAAAAATATTTATTTATAAATAAACTTAGGATTTTATTTTTAAAATTCCCACCAAATCTGACACAAACGAAAGAATGCTCCTTTACCGCAATGAATTTCGTAATTTCACAAAATCAGACTCTTTTCTGAAGACCACTAATCCTAAAACGTTTAACAGGATCATATTTGTCTGGAAGCTGGAAAAAATCGCAACCAAATTTAGATTTTGACCCAAAAATAATTGCCTTTCACCATAGAGATTTTGACATTGCACTGTGACGTTCGCATTAGTTTGGCGTGCGTCCAAAATAAAATCCTTGTCACCTGACATTGATCAAAATTAATCTAAAAACGTCCTTAAATAACGAATATACATTTTAGATGATTTAAATCGTTTATAACAAGCAAAAAGATGCATTACGGATGCTATACGGGGTTAGATCGAATCGAATTGAAATCCGGGGTTGGAAATATAGTAATTTCAGTGTCAAAAACGTTGAAAAACCTATTTCGTGGTATTCAGAAAAGAGCGGTAACCGGAAAGAGGAATTGGATTATGACTAGTGACTGTGTTATCTCGTATGGAGGAAGCTTCGACTAGCAAAGGGTAAGTAGAGCATTTTGCTAATATTCCAGACGGCGATTTTGAAGTTTTAACAAATATTATCTTAAATATTATCACAATTTACCCAACAAATTTGGTTTTGTAAGCCCAATTTTAAATCGACGATACATCAGTACGAAAATTTATGCCTACGATTGTATATTAAAATAAGGTACACAAACACTAGTTATTTACCAATCTAAAGTAAACAGTCATATTTTATCGATTTAATCTAAAAAAAAAGATTAATCTATGCTTCCTCTAAAAAGGGTCCTAAACGGGAGCGTTAAAAGTTTGAGGTGCGCTGTTAAGAACAGCTGATATTTCCCCAAACCACGCTTAACCTTAACATTTTTACGTAAAACGATTAAAATGTTAGGCCGTGCTGTCATTGTGTCATTGATAATCGTTAATCATTCCTTATGTATTCTCAACGATTTAACAAGCAATCCTATAGTGTTCTATTGTATAAAATGTACTCGTAAAAACATGTGATTCGTTTGTAACTTGGGTGAATTGTGTAAATTGTTAATTGGAAACATGACGTTGCCTCAATTCAGTATTGGATTAGTGCTTCCCGTGATAGATGTCTGACGAAGTGATACACACATAAGTAAAAAGGTAATAAAACATCACTAGACTAATATTAACTCTAGACGTTTGGATTCATTAATATTATCAAACAATATACTGATAAGATCCACACGACTTGATATATGATAGGCTTTTTTTGTTTGGTCTATTTGAAGTTTATATAAATGCTTATCTTTACATCTTTATTTGTCTGTTTGTTTATGATATTTTTCTTTTGTATATATAATTTACTTTACCGGCTGTCACACTTTATTTATGCCGTTAAATAGTACGGAGTTGTGGAGTATTTGACTAGAAAATCCAGTGATACATTTGTTTGTAAATTATTGTTCAGTATTATGGTCAACACGATAGAAATACCTGCCAATCAGTGACGCCCCGTGAGAAAGGGCTAAACCTATTTAAGCAATTTCAACACCTAATTTATGTAATTTTTATAGGGAATTTATACTGAATGCATGATACATTACTTAGACTACAATATTTTATTTACTCACCTTATGCAATGCTTACACATGCAGAATACTACACTAAACTCATATCAACATATTTATTGACAGAAAATAGTCGAGTATTGTTATACAATAGATTACATTGCGCAAAAATGTTACGTGCCCCTATTTCCTTACAAAGTATCTTCGTGTTTCCAGTGAAGATTTTCTTTAAAATAGTTACTCTAGCATCTACCTAGAGGTATTTATTCGAACGCCTATGGTTTCCCAGCAACCTGATTTGCAAACTGCTGAATTAAATTAGTTTCTTGCCTAGATATTCAAATCTACTTATCCATTCTACTTAAGTTAACCTGCATATCTCTTCCCTATTTTACATTTGAAAAAAGGAAATAGTTTACATTGCCTCTCGTCGAGACATATTCTGCATCATAAAGCACCAAAAAACATTCACCAGTAAACCTAATCTATATAAACATCCAAGATTAATTCCAACGTTGCAAATATTTATTTTTAAATTTAAGGCTAATTTCGCGAACTGTCAATTGGGTTGCACAATGTTTAATCCGTGACTCCTACACAGCCTTGCGTATTATCCATCTATTGTACGAATACATATTATATATATTCGTACAATATATGTACGAACGAGTTAACATAACCAAGAAATGCGATGGAATGCCTTTTGTATGGTATATTAATATATAAAATAAATTAAAACAAATTTGTATTCCTTCTAATATATCACATGACGCCCCATAATTATTTTTAAGGTTTCACGTGCTGTCTAATTTCGATTCAATTGTTCTAAATTGGTAAACGCAAGTCACAAGTAAATTCACGCGACTGGTGATTTTTTTTTTATGGATTAAAAATCACCCATTGTTCAAATCAAGTCTTACATGACATTTTACAGTGTTAGATAATTAATTGGTTAATTGATTTCAACGTGTTTCGAATTTTTGGCATGCGAAAACTTTTAATTCCAATAAAACGACTTGATATTACGATACAATACAATCATTTCAACCTATAAAATTGCCTTAAAATGAGAAAAAATATCATCGCTACTTAACCCCAAGACAATTTTGACGGGGCAAGCGAAAAATTGAAGCGGACGCCAACAAATTAGCAAAATACCAACTGTGAACATATCGCAGTACGACTGATTGTATTAATAATTTAAACGTTGTGTTGCAATTTACGGGAAATTTCGCATCTCACTCTTACAGGTAACATATTCCTGAACATACGCGTTTATATAAAGTTTTAATGACATTGCCAGTTAGTTTGCGTCCAACTTGAAGGCTGTATAGTGTGTCTGAACAGTGGTAATAATAACAGAATCTATTTACGTGAGTTTAATAAAATCATCTGTTCTTTTAACGTCATTTTGATACGAAAAAAAAGCCCTGTAAAGATTTAAAATACCCATTTTTTCATCTAGAAAGCCGGTAAGATAAATTCCTGTATTTCTAACCTAATATTTCGTGTTATCCTTCGGTTTATTGTAACAATTTATATAGAAATGTACGAGGTTAAGGATGTCGTGAATTGTGTTGTAGAAAAAAAAAAATAGATAATGAATATTTCAAACACAGTACGAAAACAGGTTTTGACTAACCGCATTTTAAAAACTGTTCTGGGAATTTCTTTTCGTAATAAAATCGTATGTGTTTCTTAAAATTATGACTACAACTATGGGTAGGAATTGTAAAAATTCTTATGAATGAAATAAATAAACAGATTATTAAAACAAACAATATATTTATCTAAATTAAGATTTTTCTTAAATAATAACTATATAAAGATATATCCCTATTTGATTTTAAAAAATGCTAATTCTTTCTCAAATAAAATATGTAACATTTTCTATTTCCTAACTTCAAGGAAAGTTATGAAACACAAATACTTAACTTTTGGGCAATCTTGTAATTTTAATATTAAAAATACAATAAGCTCCAAAAGTTTTTACAATGAATCTAAAATTTTTATATCCGTCAAACGCTTTGGAATACAACAATTTTGTTTCTTTTCAAATTTGCGTAGATTCCACCGGAATCTCATACGGATTCCAGTGGCGTATCTCAAGTTTGAAAGATAAATGAAATTTTTGCATTTTAAACAATTTTTATTTTAAAACACAATTGTATCGGATTATAGTTCTTTTTGATATATTTAGATCGTCACGTCCAAGATCTAATCTTTCATTAATTGTCTATAATGAATAGTTGGTGTGTATTTGAAGTGTTGCAGATATAGAAAACGTGTTTGAAATAAGGTTTTTTTTTTAAATTCTGAGATAAAGCAAAGTGTTCTTATTATAGAAAATTATTAATAACATATGAATTCAATTATTTCGTGTATTGATTGCATATTCAATTTTTTTTTTTGTTAGTTTAGTGTGACATTGAAATTAATTTGAAGTTTGTGACATTAATGGAATAGCAATTTCTTATAAATACCTTTTTCGTTTCAAAACAAAAATCATTGTGCGAATTAATATATAATTAATCACTATTTTCTAGGGATATTTAATTGTTGGGTCTTTATAAATGACATCGACATGAATTTGATGTTTTAAAGCAGTAAGTAGCAATTTCTTTCGACTACCGATTCCTTTTCAAAACAAAAATCGTACAACCAAATCATTGTTGACATAAACTGCGCCATACGTCATTATTAAGTGTGTAGATTTTTGTCTACGGTTTTCTCCCAGACATACTAATCAAAGTGCGTTTCATTTTAAATCAGATCAAACGATAATGTTCTTGAAGAATTTTGGATATCGTATCGTCCCGATTTTGTACTATAGAGTACCGGAGAATCTAATTTTAAAAAAATGCATTTCATTGTCTATAATGTGTGCCTACTATAACATTTTTTTTTATCTCTGAGAGCATAAGTAACAATACTTGAAATTATTACTAGAGTTGCTCAATTTACGCCAACAGCCAGTGGCGGGGGCCATAAAAGTTCACACTTAAAATAAATGGTCAGAAATAAATTATAATACAAGGTGTATAAATAATTACGTAATGAGACTGACAACGTAACGTTTGATATGGCAACACGGGAAGCACCGGACATGGAGGAAACAAAACGTGAGAGCATAATGTCACACTTCAGGCTCTCCAAAACCCAAGAAAGCAAGAATGAGAAAATCGAAGATCAAGAGCATGCTGATAGCCAGGGAATCGTCCACAAAGAGTCCGTGCCTCAAGGTCAGACGGTTAATCAACATTTTTACCGAGAGTTTCTCGAGAGCTACCGAAAAAGGGTCATTCGTATGAGACCAAACTTCAAGAACAATTGTATCACGACAATGCGCCTTGTCACACAGCAATTTCCATAAACGGTTTTTTGGCCAGTAAAACGATTTCTGTGGCTCCTCAGCCTCAGATTGAAAATTCATCTGAAGGGGCATCATTTTGAGACACTCGAAAACATTCAAACGGCAGTAACCGACCAGCTGAAGGCGATTCTAATATCCGAGTTCCAGCACTACTATGAGGAATGGAAAAACCGTCTCCAACGCTCCAATACTGACGGTTGTACCGAATCTGCGCCACTGCCAGTTGGCGCTATTGAGCAACTGTACTGTATTGAGCAATTTCGTAACTAGGACAAATGATTCCATGCGTTGTTTCGTGAAATAAACCATATTATCTATATCTTCACTATAAATTTGACGTATGTTCATATAAGATTTTTTTTTCTTCGAATCCCATCAGCATTTATCTCCCAAAGCTTCTCATAAAGCTAACGAATCAGCCGGTATACAATTTATCATTATGCACACAAAAATCCATTCATACTTCCTTTCGAAGAAACCCGAACATTTCGCACCAAGCTGTATATCCTATTCCATCAATTTCCCGCCTATTTTAACTGTTTCCGTATATAAGCCAATCCGAGCGAATATCCCAATCCACAGCGACAAACACCCAATCGAATCGCATTATCTATCACAGTTGATTCAAGCATTACAAGTAAATCTGCGTCCGATATGCAGATATTAATTTAGTCACCGGAATATCGTCTATAAAGTACGGCGTACCATTTCTACGGGTGCTTATTCTTAAACGAACTGTACTCCAGTCGATTTCGTTTATTTGTAAGTTCAAAGAGGGCACAGATAAACTTAGTATATAGTTTTGAGAACGGGATTCTGGGATATTAGTTTTATACTGAACTGTGCTTTATTGTTCTCCTATGATAGGTATTATAACCCGATGAGGATTTAAAAGATGTCCAAGAGCGGTGATACGGCCCTAGGAGATGATACAGAAGAACTTGCAGTGTGAGTTTTCAATTTTATTATTTAAAATAATGATTTTTTCAAGTATAAATGTATCGAAGAGTATGGACGTTATTATTCCATTTTTATCCGACATAATTTTTGATTTTAAACCCACAAAATTGACCGTTACATCCAGGAAATATTAAATAAATATGAATTTATCCAAATCTACACCGTCATTTTAAAAATCCCAGATATATTTTTAACTACTACTAAAATATAAATTAGTGTTAAAATTACCCAAGGAAAACTCATTTCACTTTTTGGCATCCAAAGATAAACTGTACTTTTGCCTTGTTATGAAACAATTATCGCATTTTACGAGTTCAACATTCTATCCTTCTTGCATTCTCTGATAAAGTTACCACAGATACATACATACAACATCGGCTGATACTTAAGCGTGCAACTTGAAGCCTAAATTTTAATTTTATTGTAGTCGTCCTGTTAAATCTAGTAAGTGTTTCTTTTGCTTTATTTTTTGTTTGAAGCCGAGAGGAATATTAAATAATAGAAAAACTATGATTTGCGTTTCCAAATAAAAAATATTATCCTGCGACAATGACAGTTGTTACTTTATGATTAATAGTAAATATCGTTTATTTTTGCCATTGAATTACGAACTAAAATCGCAAAGCGTTTATCACCTGACAGATGTTAGTTTACGTAGGCAGTCGATTTTACACGAAGTATATATGGGACATCTGTAGTCTGAGAATTTGCAGTCTCAACATGAAGATGGCGCTACTCGTCGAAAATATTCCGGTAATGTAGTTGCGCATGCGTTGAAAGATACTTTTGAAAATTCCATTCATTTTGGGCGCCCAGTTGTTGTTTAACAGTCGGTCAATGTTAGTGTTTCTGTAAAAATGGAAAAAATCGGATATCGCGCCCTTATTAAATACTCGCGTTCGAAAGGCAATACGCCTACGCAAGTTAAAGCCGGGATGGATACTGTTTATAACGACTCAACGCCATCATTTGGCGCAGTGAAATTTTGAACAGCCGAAGTTAAAAGTGGTCGTACCCGCTTGGTTGACGATGATAGTACGGGACGACCAAAAACTGCAACCACACCATAGCACCGTGGCAAGGAATAAATCTGCTGTCGGTATTCATTGATACCGCTGTTCTCGGCGACCCACCTTCCGTCTTATAAATGTATTTAGTGGGAAATAATAAGCATTATAGATAAAGCAATTTAGGTAAAGAGAGAAAGCCCGCTGCCATCTTTGTATTTATTTATATTGGCGCCAAAAATCATTGCCATCTATACGTACAACATACATACTCTCTACTTGCGAGATTTATGTTGTTGTAACTGTATATTTTAACCGCAAAGATGTATCGTCGGTAATACAGATATCTGTCGTTAGTTTCGGTAAATTTGCTTTGCGATTGGAATGATGACGTTATTCTTGTTTGTTTCATTCTTTATGATATATAAACCTTTTTTTGTTTTTTTTTTTTATATTTTCAAAATAATCCAATTCATTTTACGTAAAAAAATGTGTATCAATTTAATATACATACGCAAATGATTAAAGACGTGGTCACTTCGGAAATGAGAACATGCAAAATACGCTGACACAATTTTAAAAATTCAACAAAAATTTAACCAAACCCTGTATAACATTATAAGCATATATACAGAGTCAGCCAAAAAGAAAGAAGACAAGAATTGAATTTCACACTTCATAATGTTGTAATTTCTTTCTTGCTAAATCCTAAGTTGGTAACAATGAATTTAAAACGTATTCTTTAAGTTATTTGCAGTTATTGATTGAGACACGTGTTAATATAAATAAATTAAGTTAGTAAATTGTTATTTTTTACAATTTCGAAAACAAAATATATTTTAATAAACCTATTTTGTTAAACGATCACTCTGTATATGCAAATAAATACATTATATTCAAAATCGCACGCTTAACGCTTACATTAATTGTTTAAATTTACATAAAATTCAACATGGCGGTTCCGAAGATATTAGTAGCAACTTTCTTACATTAAACAAACGCCATATTAGTTTTTTTTACACGGTTAAATAGCGTTTCTCTCCCTTTTTTTCAAAAATATATCACAACCTATATCCGAATAAAAAATTAATAAAAGAATTGATTATTTTCATTTTCAATGATAAGGTGATAGGCATGAGCCAATCAGAGAGCGAGCATTTACGATTTAAACTGAAGCTTTGTACAATTGTCACAAGATGCCGCGACAATCCAGCTACATATTACCATGATGTAATCATTTACTACAGAAAATAAAAAAATTATATAAATTCCGCGTCTATGCTATAGTAAAGTCTAAGGTTTTGTTGAAATTAATAACTTGCTATACTAATTTGGAGCATAAATTCTACTGTTGTTTGCGTCACGATTATAGAGCAATCGGAATGGTTTATGCGATTGGCACACATTGATTGTAATACACGGACACGTGTTAAAAGAATGAACCGAATGATGTAACTCCGATAACCCAAAGACTATGTGCAGATGTTTTTACGAGCAAAAATTTTATTTTTAAAAGTACATACACTAAGGGAAAGTCGACACCTTCAAATAGGACAGTAAGAAACGGACGGAAAAGAAACTACTTCATCTGTCTGAAACGTATATTGTCCTGGAGCAAGTTTTTTTTGAAGCAACTTTTACGTTAAAACCCGCATTCAAAGTGGAGACTTTCCATATCTGTATATGCTGTATGGATCTATATACATGTTAGTGACCACGTAAACATAATAATTCGAATATTATTTAATGATAATTAGCATTTAGTATGTAACCCATTACTAAGCCGATAGCAAAGGACAAGAACTCTTAAAACTCAGTTGATAACTGATAACTTGGCTCCAATCAAAAGCACGTGATTATATTTCCATATATTTTTTAATTTTATCCACTTATTCGTTGCAATATATAAAAGAAGTAGCCAGTTCCAGATAAAGAATTGCTGGCTTAAACTCGACAGTTAAACCCAATTTCAAATCAACAATTTTGTCAAAGTGTGTAGCCGTTTATTAACTTCCGTGTTTAAATTGGACTTACGTTTCATCAATTCTTCGTTATTTTACATCTGTTTACCTTGGTAAATATCCGACAAACTGTTTTCAATAATACAGTTTTATGTGCTTACAAAACCCCGGTAATAATAGACGCTTTTTATTGGGTTATCTTCGTACATTGCAAAAAGTGTTTTTAAATTCGAGTAAAAGCAATGGTAGATTAAACCTAACTATAGCATTCGTTCGTTCTGTAGTGTAGTTGGTGTTTTAAAAAGCAGCTTTGAATCAAATCTGTTGGGTAACTACATTTGTGTTTTATCTCTGTCTTACATATTTGGATCATGGACGAAGAAATACGTCCATTACTATACAGGACCACAAAGTATTATTTTGACAGGTAACTTTTTGAATAGCTGCGAAAGATTATATGTGAAAATATAATATTTGTAAAGAGAAAAAAAAACATTTTACCCGGCCAATAGATGCAGTAACAACGCAGCATTGACGTGAAAATTGGCAAGCCCAATTCACAATGTATGAACTTTGCAAGCTTAAGTTATTATTTGACATTTATAGCGAATACTTTGCCTTTAATATATCTTGAAGAAAACACGCGTTGATTACGCTTTTTTTTTAAATAAAGTATAGTTAACAACCAATCTAGGGATCTTCTTGATACCAACCCCAAACAGTTGAGATTGATCACTGTATATATTTGATTAAAACTTAAACGTCATTGACATGTTGAATTTCTACCAAGATAAGAAAGCAAAATTTTGAAGTAACAAGAAAGTTGTTGTTTCCCTTTTTAGAATTACAAATGGAAAACCTCCAGGGGATTTACAAGTTGCCAGACCGGTTTACAGGCAGGAAGATTTACACGAAGCTTCGGCCTATGAAAAACCGTCAACAGATTGTAAGTACATACAATAGTATAATATAAAATTGATTATCTCTTTTGTCTGTGTTATATAGTAAAGCATGCAGTTGGACAAAAGATAAGATCGATCAGCTGTTACTCCATCTGCGCTAGTGTATTACCAGTATTGCACTGGTTACCCAGATATAATTGGAAACGGGATATCTCGGCAGATATAATTAGTGGAGTAACAGTCGCTATAATGCATATACCGCAGGTATTCTTTTTAATTAATTATATTCTTTATGGAATTCCCAAGCAAAAAAGATGCTAACAAGGATATGATTTTAGGGCATCGCTTACGGGTTATTAGGAAACGTACACCCCATAGTCGGAATATACATGGCTTTCTTTCCCGTTCTAATTTATTTCTTTTTCGGAACATCAAGGCATATTTCGATTGGTAAAAACCACACGGGAAAAAGCGAACAAATTTAAATCTATCGAACATTCTTGCAGGTACCTTCGCTGTAGTTTGTTTGATGACGGGACAAGTCGTGAGTACTTATTCTACGGGAAGTCTCAGTGCCGAAGTCAATTCGAATCTAACGGAAAACGTACTCGGACCCGATCTTCCCCCGGACATAACCTACACGCCGATCCAAGTTGCCACTACGGTAACATTTGTTGTCGGAATAATCGAGGTAAGAAAATCACGTCCAGTAAACCCGGTTTAAAAATTCCCTTTCATCGCAGTTTTTAATGTACGTCTTACATCTGGGAGTATTTAGCAATTTACTATCGGAAACCCTCGTAAACGGATTCACTTGTGCCGCTGCCTTCCATGTCGTCTCCTCGCAATTGAAAGATCTGTTCGGATTGAAGATCGTAAAACGTAGGGGAAAATTTAGTATTTTGTATGTAAGTTTTATCGTGTTAAACCGATACGTATCTGTAAATTCTTGTTTTTTCTCGTATATTGCAGACGGCGTATGATGCGTTATTAGCGTTACCGCAAGCGAATAGGGCTGCCGTTTCGATTTCGATGGTAGCCGTCATTATAATGGTGATAAACAACGAGATATTCAAGGTAAGGGGGAACACAGTGTAATATTTATAGGTTAAAGAAAACTTACGTTTCGAACGAATTTCAGCCCTGGTTGGCGAAAAAGATCAAAGTTCCTTTCCCCATCGAGTTAATAGCCGTCGTCATTGGGACTGCGACCTGTTACATATTCGATTTCCACCAGAAATATGATATTAACATAATTGGAGAAATACCAACAGGGTAAGGGCCATGTAAGTTTTTATTTATTATTTCGTTTCGAATCGCATTAAAAACCGTTAGCAAACAGCGTAATTTTAACGTGAACTAAACATTTTCACAGATTCGAGTTATAACCACTGATCACCACCGAATACCCGGTTATAACTGCCAAAAAGTTCCAATTGTTTTGAAATTGAAATCGTCATTTTTCCCGCGATATTCAATTTATTTTCAGACCGAAATTAACTATTTAATTATAGATTACTGGCGTCCGCTTTACCAGCTTTCGCCAAATACTCGATTGTAACTGTGAAACAGTTCAATTGTTTTGATTTTTTTCATTTCTGGCGCGATATTCAAATTTAATTTATTCTGTAAAATATAATTTTCCATTATTTTCACAACGAAGTTAATTATTTCAATACAGATTACCGGCACCAGCTTTACCGGCTTTCGCTCTAATACCGTACATAGCACTCGATAGTTTGATAATCACCATCGTCTCGTACACGATAACTATTTCCATGGCGTTGATATTCGCACAAAAGGCCCATTACGAAGTAAATGCCAATCAGGAATTGTTGGCACTGGTAAAAATCAATTGATTAAATTTTTTTTTAACAAACGTTCTATAATATTTGTTTATTTTTTTTAGAGTTTAAGTAATGTGTTCGGGTCATTTTTCTCCACTATGCCAGTAACGGCTTCGTTAGCAAGATCAATGGTGCAATACAACGTCGGAGGAGTCACCCAAATAACTTCGATTGTTTCTTGTATGTTACTCGCAATAGTATTGTTATGGATAGGACCGTTATTCGAGAGCCTACCAAGGGTAATAAATAACAAGTCATCGATCGTTTTAACGATCATAAAATATTAATTTTTTAAAATTTCTCAATTGTTACAGTGTATTTTAGCAAGTATAATCGTAGTGGCTTTGAAAGGAATGCTCATGCAAATCACAACGTTAAAAAAGTACTGGCGTCTAAGCAAATGGGATGCCGCTGTGTGGATAATATGTTTCCTAACGACAGTTTTAGTTTCGATAGACATCGGTTTGTTAGCCGGTATTACACTTTCCCTGCTAAGTATCTTCGTACAAGGATATCGACCCTATACGTGCCTATTGGGTGTCGTACCGAACACCGATTTGTACCTCGATGCAAAACGATACAAAGGAGTGAGTTTTTAATAATTAACTTAATAATTTTCCCTTATAATCTTAATTTAGGTGGTGGAACTGGACAGAATCAAAATTTTCCATTACTGCGGTGCGTTAAATTTCGCATCGAAAGGAATGTTTCGAGATCTACTCTACAAAAAAGTCGGGCTAGATCCGACTGCCCTTCTAACCAAGAGAGCCGAGTCGAAAGACCATTACCAGAACCAGAACGGCGAACTGCTTTTGAAGTGTATAATCTTGGATTTCTCCGCTGTAACGTACGTCGACCCGGCCGGAGTCCAATTACTGAGGATGATGGCTAACGAATATAGCCAACTAGACGTCTCTCTGTATATCGCCAATTGCTCCGGTAAGTACTGATGAGATGTGTTGATTTCGTGCAAATTTTACAACTTAATGGTAACGTTTCAGGCCCGATATTCGAGACTTTGGCAAAATGTGATCGATTCGAAGGTGCAAAGAGTAAAATAACCATATATCCGACGATACACGATGCTGTCCTCTATGCTAAGATGAACGAGATGTAATTTTACCGATAAGAGAAAGTGTTAATCTGTGTTTCAGATATTGGTGCTGCACGGTGTGTTTATAAATCTATTTTTTTTTACCTAAAACGTTTACGAATAGTTTATATGTACTTATATATATTGCTTCCTAGTACTTACGTGTACAGTGTAAGATATAAGTGGAAAAAAATCTATTTTGTTACGAATCAAATTTTATTTTTGCTTTAAATAAACGAAACATAACAAAACCTTTGTTTTACTTTTAAATATTTGCTATTGATCACTGCCAACTAGTAGGCTGTGGATATTATGATTAACACCAAATTTTGACATTTTTTTGACATGACACATGACGTAAGATGACACGTAAACGTACCACGTCTTGGAGAGTGTGTAGTAAAACTGAGTAAAACTCAATTGCAATGGTTTAGCCAAAACAAAAATTAGTTCCTTTTAGATAAAATCATGGATAAAATATACTTACATACTTTTTAGGTTATGGATACATCTTGTAGTATGTACGGTGAATCATATGAAGTAACCAAAACAGTGGTTTCTGTTAAAGTCGGTATTTAAAGGTTTCCTGGTTATTCACCCGACGCTTTTCATGTGAAATAGATCACTAGATTGGTTATAAATTATAGTTCATATTTACTTATATACAAAAACGAAGTAAAAATAATAACAGCGACAACAAGGAATGATATACAGAAATCTAGGGATCTCTTTGAAGCCGACCTCAGACAGTTGAGATTGATCACTGTATATATAAGATATAAGTAACATTGGACAAACAAAATGCGAGGTTGTCACGAATTATAATGGGTTATTTTTCGTGATGGCATTTAAAAACTTTTTGTCTGCGTAAATTTGACCCTTTGGCCAATCATAAACTGAGAAAATTTTTCCTACGTTGTCCAGGGCTGTATTCTTAAAATAAATGGATTTTACATCCTTATAAATAAAAACAAACAACTTCTTGCAACACACTACAATCTTTACTTCTTATTGGGGGAAAACAACTGGCCGAGTGTGGCAACATTTTCGCACAATGTCAAGTAGATAAGAAGTAACCTCAAAAAGTGACAGGTTGTCAAAATTCATTGATTTCCTTGTGTACAAAGATATATCCATAACCATACATTAATGTTATGTTTATTAATAAATACACCTGACAAGTATTCTTCACTTATTCCATTTATTTTAACAGAAGAATAAAAACAAATTATTAAAATTACATCAGTCAGTAAAAAAAAAACAGTCAAAATATAGATATCCAGGACAATTATTCATTATTATTCGCCCCCTTCCCGGGATGTTGCATTTCCAATTGCGCCTGTGCTATATCGCTAAGTGCAGCTTGTATCTGCTCTAAGAGATCCTGCCCTCGACATACAATAGCCTCCAGTTTCCGTGCCGCCTCCTGATTATCGGTTTCCAATATCCTCAAACTCTGCAACTGCACGTTTAATATAACTACCACCTTACCTTAAACTAGTATATACAATACCTGTAATTCTGTGGAATTTTCTTCGGAGGGCAACGAGTCTATTAGCGTGTCGATGTCTTTCGAACATCGTGCGATTAGCGTAGTGAATAATTGCACATAATCTTCTTGGGGCTGCTGTTGGGGGGTTTGCGAACCGCTTCTGTCGAATCCGGGGAATTTACTGGGGGCCGCGTATTGCTGTAGGATACCTATGCTGTTGCAAAAGTGCTCCGCTTGCTGAAATAGTGTAATTGAAGCCGAATAAAAATGCTATTTTTATTAGTGGAAGTGTGGGTTTAAACCTGATTTATGCAGTCTTGTAATTGAGTTAGACGATCAGCCATTATTTATTTAGTTATTGTATAGGTAGTAATCAATTCCGAATCAATCCAGAAATTGCAAAAAGAAATAAAGTACAAATTACATATTATTTAGCGTTTTTTGTGTGCAAATATAATAATCTGAAGATAGTAACAGTTTACTGTCACAAATAAAGGAAGATTACTACCAACATAACAGCAACTTAAATACCTAGATGTAGAAATATTTTTAATTTTAATGCTTAGTAATAACATTAATTTCATAAACAACTTAACTTTTATCAAGTTAAGTAATAGAAAGAATCCTTTCGAACGGTAAAACCAAGTTAAGTTTGTTTTAAAATATTTCTTTGTACTTACTAGTGATTTTCTTTTTCAAATATGTTTGAACTAGACATAAAAGATGCATTCATGTATTTTTGACAGATACTGACGTTTAAACGTCAAAAAAAGGTAACCATAAAAATTGAATAAAATATTTATATGAAATTGAAATTTATATTTACAACAAATAAAAATAATAATACTGCATTTATTCACAAAGAAAATTATTTAATATCTTCAGCACGGGGCTCATTCCTACATATCACTGATATTCTCCGATCTTTAACGATAACTTCACCGTCGAATTTGCTATGTTCGTTTGAGAGTATCTCGTGCTTATAATCGTATCTCGCCGAGCCATTCATCACGTACAAAGACCGCCGCTTCAGTAATACGTCGGCGTGCAGATGATTGTGCTTGTCGTGAACTAAACGCATCACACTATCTGTCAATAGGCTTAAACCGGCTATCGTGTCACCACAGAACTAGAAAAAAAAAACAGAAATATATACTTTTGGGAATTCAAAATTGTACGAACCCTAACGGCGTCGATATGCGGTTTTATATACCCCTTCTTATCTAAATCTAGGATGTGGACATGTTTTAATTGACCTACACCAGGGGGGAATACTAAATGTCGCACACGATCTAATATCTTCTTATTCAACTCATTCCATTGCAACCGTTCCGTCTCTCTATAACCGTGTATGGCCTACGATGCATTATAATTATTAACTTTCTTTTACGTTTTTCTGATAATTACATCGTCCCAATGATCAAATTGGTATCTCATACGTTTCAGATAGGGTTCGATCTCATTGAAGATGCTATTTTCTTCCTGGATTGTTATGAAATCATAATGAACTGTCATCGATTTTAAGATATCCCGTGCAAATCCGGAGTCTTCGGTGGTATAGGCATCGCATAGGCGGATGTAGGGTGTTTGTTCCGATACTTTAATAGATTTTTACGTCTCTGTATAATTGGCGATGGCTATAACGGTTTAATATACCTGACTTTGGATTAATTATGTTGGAGTGGTGACGTATTAGCCCTTTTAGTTTCGACGTAAAGCGAGGGTATTGTAATAGTAGATAATTGTAACGCATTTTTCGTTGTAATTTATGATTTCAATATCGTGCTGGAAAAAATGAAACTGTACACAGTGAGGGCATACCGATGAAGAAACAAATTCAAAAAGGAACTAAAAATGTATGAATTTTATTTATTTAAGGCGAAAGCCATTCTTTTTTACAATAAATTAGGGTTCTACCGTCATAATGAAGATCTTTTCGGGTAAAATGTTCCCTTGGTATTGTTGAATTGATCGTTGGAATTTTTCTAAATTCAGCTGATTTGGGAAAATTTCGGCCCATGGTATTCTAATGTTATTTTTATGTAAGTGGCGCCACCTGAATCAAACTGTGAGAGGTTAGGTCGATTTGTGTGTGTGTTTCACTGGGATCCGAAGAATTATTTTGTAAACACTTCACCCAGAACGTTTCAAACGATTTACTGAATGGCGATCGCGATCTGAATCGGCCCTAATTCATTCCCCGTACGAAATTCGTCCGTGGCGATTATGTCAATTCGCCTGATACCATACCATAGTCTTGGAGCTATTGTTTATGAATACGAGCGACATTCGCATAGCCGAACCGAAAACCCGCCGTGTAAATGAGCGAGAGGTATTAACCACGCGAAGAAACATTCGGTATACCATATCAACTAAATTCTTTGAACTTTCAGAATGAATGGCAGCATGGAGCCGAGGGCAGGTAGCCACAGCAACGCCCCAGCGGCGAAGCAACCCAAGAATTACAAGCTAATAGTCGACCCGTTCCTCGTCAAGGGGGCCGCCAAGTTGTACAGGTACGATGGTAACGTGCCGGACGGAACATGTGCTCCTGTCATACCGAGAGATCCCAGATCGCATCTGACAAGGATCTGGACGAGATTGGAAGTATTAGATCTGCCCGTACCTAGGTATGTACCATTTTTATTTTTAATTAACTGAAAAAGAAATTGGTAAAAACAAACAAATTAAAGAAAGTAAACATTACTTTGCTTCGAACTGTCATTTTAGGATTTAATTATTTCAGTTTGAAATATATCAAACCAAAAATAAGTTTAGTTTCGCCCCATTTCATTTAACATTGACATCACAATAGAAAGCTACATAACATATTTGGATCATTCAAACAATTTTAATTAACGATAGTTGCCCCATTTTTACATTTATTCCTTCCCCACAGCTTCGAATATTTAATATAATTTAAATCTCGTGTATTGATAAAGCAAATTTTTAAAATTTACTCTCCAAAAACTAAGAACAGATTGATAAAAAGTGATTTGTAATAATTTTTTGACGTTTAACGATTAACATAACCTCAAAATTAAAAAAGAGTAAAACGATTAATTTCAACGTTAGAAAATCGACTTAATTAGCGAGAGAAGCACAAATTATATTAAATTTAATCCTTTCTCAGGTGCAAATATCAAAAATTCCCGTTGGAACCCCACGAAAAGTCTTGAAATTCCCAATTTTTGCCCCCCACATACTATTTATATGTTATCAAGTGTTTTCGTATTTTCTCAAATTTGATGTTTCTCTTCGATTCAATCCCGATTTTGTACACAATTATATCGCCTTTATAGTTCAACTTTCGATCTGAATAACGCCTAGAAGATAATTTCTTTAACGCAATACACAATTTCCGTTACGCAATATTTTTTTATGTGTCAAAACCTAAATCATTTCACTTGGCCAATTCGTGGATTTTTCGGATTTTCCCGTAATACGAGCACGAAATATTTCATACTTACCGCTTTAGGGCTCGCTATTAACGAATCTAAATGAAAGTACGTGCATTTTTGGCACCGGCTATTTGATTATTTGTGTGTAACTGTAATTAGGGTCCTGTTTAATCTGCATTCTTCTGGTAGAATTTACGATTGTAATTGTAGCCTATTTATCTGTTTCTTGAAGCTGTCTAATTTGTTTTTATGAAAGGCCCGGGAAAAGCTGATGATGGAAATGTGGGTGTCCTTATTTTAGAACTACGACACATTTTTTTATAATAAATATTGTAAGGAATGTGTTTTTTTTAATGTAAAGATACAGGTGGTTTACAATTTGTTGTTAATGACGTCTTGTCGTAACGTATACGTTTTGTTTTTATTTACGAGATGTAAATGTGTAATAATTACATTTGGAAGTATACTGGATGATACAATATGATCTGATGGCAGGTTAAATTTTCCGCTACAGTTTTTAGTATATTTTTCATGCTTAGGATTGTTTTTAAAACAATTTCTTTTTCCAGAACTAATGTTCCCTCAAACAACGGTAGGTCACTATAATTACTCTGATACATATCCTGCTGGAAACGCCACTGGCGCAGTGTGAGAAAGACAGATAATCAATTTTACGAACGTAGAAAAAATTTGATGTGGCGGGAGATTTAACTTGATTGATTTTATAATAGTATTTTTCGTACAAATGGGCGAAATTATTTTAAAATAGCCCCAAAAACAAAATAACACCTTTTTTATATACCGGTTGGTCTAGTAAAGTGCATATATACAATCTCTTACTTATTGTTTTTGTTTTATCGTAGGTTTAAGATAGATTCCAATTATGTAGGCGAGCCTCCTTCGATAGAAGTAACAATCTTCCAATTAAACGACAACATCGACAAACAATTCCTGCGTGACATGGTACAGAAGTACGGTGTTATAGAGGAGTTGTTTATCTATTACCATCCCGTTACCAATAAACATCTGGGCATCGGAAGGGCGGTATTCGAGACTGTTAAAGGGGCCAAACTTTGTGTGGAAAAACTAGACAATACGAGTGTCATGGGAAAGATCTTGCAGGTGTTTTTAGACCCGTTCGGCGATCGATGCAAGCAAAAATTTCAGGAATTCACAGTGGAAAAGAAACCTCCCGTAGTCGAAGAGAAGCCACCGAAATCGGAACCGGAGCTGGTTAAGACCACCACAGGAGAGGATTCGTACGACACAAAAGATACGAAGGATTGGGAAATTAAGGAGGTTAAAGAGACGAAGGAGAGAGAAGAAAGATTGCATGGGAAAGATCGGGAAAGGGATCGAAGCTACCCTCGGAGTTATCCGAGGAATGAATTTGCAACGCCGAGCAGTTCGGATATGGGTTACGGGACTGCGCAAAGTGATTTTAGTACAACTTACGGTTCGAGCAATACTACGCCTTTAAGGTAAAGCTTCCGATTGGACCCGAATGTGACGTTTTTGACTCGGAAAATGTGTGTTTTAGCTACGATTACTTGGGAATGACCATGACGACTCCGTATGCGCATTACGGCACCTTCCACGCGATGGGAGCGGCCCAAATGTGGCAAACGCACGTTCCCCATCAGCAGTGGCCCGCGGATAGCGCATGGGAGAAGCCTGCGGTACCACCACCGACGCAGAAATGGAAGGAGGAGTGGGGTAAGAGGGAGCCGGACGAAACCAAAGAGAATGAGGATTGGAAGGAGCGCGATTCGAGGGAGAGAGATCGAGATAAAAGGAAAACTAGTAAGAGTAAGAAGAAAGAGAAGGAGACTAAAGTTGAGGAGGAAGAGAAAACGTTGGATTTGGATACGAGGTAAGTGATACCGACTTAAGTGGTGGCGACTAACTTGATTTTCTTCGAATTTTAGAATAGCTATGCTGCTTAAAGGAAAGGGTCCGGGGGGTATGGCACCTCCGTTCCTCCTAGGTGTCGACTCAGACGACGAAGCGAAATCTAACGCTGTCAATTCGGTGCCCATACCTATGTCAGTCGACAGCGATGATGGTACAAATCCAATTTTTAACATCTCAAATTACATCGTTACATTTTTTCCATACTAAATCTTTACAGACCGTTCGAGTGTTTCGTTGAGTGACCTTCCCATCAACCCACCTCCACCCGATATGGACCCGAGAAACAGTAAAAGCGAAAGGAATGCCCCACTTTCGGACCCACCGTCTCCATTTCTATCGAAAGAGGTCTATCTGCAGTGCCATCGGGAAGCTTTGGAGCAGGTAAGCCATCTTCGGAGAGATCCAAACTGTTCCGGTTACCATTTCTTTCGACGTGACAGGCTGTGGTGGCCAGGCAACGGGAAGCTTTGGAAACTACGGCGCTACTGAAGAAAGTGAAGATCGAAATGGATAAAATAGGCAGCGATATCTCGTCGAGCGAAGACGAATTACTCACCGGAGAGAATAATTACAGTCCGATCGATAGGAATTCGGTGAAATTCGACAAGAGCAATTTGGAGGACGATCAGATGAGTCTGTCGTCATTAAGTAGCAACGATCAGAAAATTGAGGAGTCGAAAATCGATACGACAAGTGTCCCACCCCCTTCGATGCATGGGCATTTCAATCCCTATCAGCAATATGCGGGTATGTAATATAAAAACCGCAGAATCCCACAGTTCTCTATTTTCTCTCAAAAAGTCCATAACTCAAAAATTAATTAAAGTAGAAATTTAAAATTTGGTAGGATATTAGAATGCAATATCATAAACAAGTTGTACAAAGTTAGAATCATCTCTTCCTAATTTTTCTGGAATTAAAAGCAAAAACTTGGGGAATTCCCAAATCTGGATTGATCAAAAAATGTCCATAACCCAAAAATTAATTGAAGCACCACTTTGATATTTGGCTTAGGATTAAAATGCGACATCAAACACATTTTTCCAAAGTTAGAATCACCTAATCACCAATTGTTCTGCGGATTTATCTCAAAATCATTTTTAATATTGATTCTATTCGACTATTTTGTTTTAAAATCATTTAGGGTATCCGGGAGCACCATATTATCATACGGCTAGTCCATTCGTACCCCCAACTGATTGGAGGCAATCCTATCCGTACGGGGCTGCCCCCGTCTACCTGACACAACAGACGTACCCGCAGCAATTTTCGACGTTGACTCAAACACCTTACATACCCTACCAGCTACCTCAGAAAAAAGTCGAGTCGAGCAAAGATGACCCTCATACCCCCACCATAAACGGGGTGGTGCAACAGATCACGCAGGAATTGAAACAGATCCTGAAGAAGGATTTTAATAAGAAAATGGTGGAATTTACTGCGTTCAAAAAGTTCGAGGCCTGGTGGGAAGAGGAGAGTACTAAAGAGAATCGATTGGGTGCGATCAAGACTGAAGAGCAGATCCAGGAGAAGACCAGCAAGGATAATATTAACATCCTCTTGGAGGCGAACCGGGAGAATTTGTATAGTAACATCAGTTTGGATACCGTGGGCGGTATGGGGTTGGGTTTGAGGGCTTCCCTGCCGAAGATGCCGAGTTTCCGTAGGAAAAAACTTCCCTCGCCGGTAATCGAGGACGAAGACTCTCGAAAATTGTCGGATAACGAAGAAATAATCCACGATTCCGATTCTGAAAGCAGGACTAAGCATTTGCGAAGGGTGCGGAAGACTTCGACCAGCTCTAGTAGTAGTGACAGCTCCTTCACTTCCGATAGCGACAGTTCCAGCTCGGACGAGAGCAGTTCGGACTCGGAGCACGAAGTGAAATTGCGGAATAGACGCAGCGTCACTCCCCTAGACAGGACGACTCCCGTACCTCCGGCGGGGGAAGCGTTCGAAGACATCGAACCCGATTCCCGCGGTAAAATCTCCGACGAGATACCGATGCAAACAGACGAATCGGTGGACGAAAGGGAAGATTCGAAGTCGAGCCCGGTCGATCGCAAGATAACCGAATCTAGCGAAACCAACAGCGTCTCCAACGAGGTGGGCGAATCGAAGACGAAATTCTCGATGTTCAGTAGTTATCTTGATAGCGACAGCGATTTGAGCGAAGGCGAGAGGGAGTATTTGGAGCGCAGACGGAAGAATACCGAATGGATGGAGCAAATCGAAAAGGAGCGGTTGGAACGGGTGCAAAGCGCCAAGGAGAAATCGCCTACGCCGATCTCGGAACCGGACTTACACGAAGAGGCGTCTTTGGAGAAACCGGAATCTTTGGCGATACCCAAGGAAAGCAAAGAGAAAGAGCCACCGCCCCAAGAATCTGCCGCGGAAGAACGTTCGACGACGAAAACGGAGGATGAGAATCTTGAGGCGAAAACGTCCGGGAAGCCGATGGATGTCGATTTTGAGCCTGGAAATATAGCGGTCGACAGGATGCGAAGATTGTCCGAAGGTTCTACGGATAATAGCAGTCCCAAATCACAGGTAAGTAAAGTCGAATGTTAATTGTGATCGAAGTATAATTTGTTGGGAAAATTCTGGTGGAAAATACCATAACCATTAGCGGGGGGGTTCAAATTCGCATCTTATCCCCACTACTACTTACCTCGCATACGGTGCAAAGGGCTACATTAAGTTCTTTCCCATAGGATGGACCTACAATTCAAGTGTGATAAACGCCTGTTTTTGCGTCTGCCCCCTAGATCCGTTATACCTGTTCCTAAACCTGTTACGCCTATTTTTAGATAATACTGTTCCTAAATAGACCTGTTACACCTGCTCTGAGAAAATTTTGTTCGTAGAGAAACCTATTACACATGTTCCTCGACCTCCTGCGCCTATCTTAGATCTGCTACATCTGTTCTTAGACCTGTCACACCTGTTCCTTGAACTGTTATATTTGCCCCAAGACCTCTCGCTTCTGTTATTAGACTTGGTATGCCTCTCTTAGACCGGTTACATCTGTTCCTAGACCTATCACATCGTTTCCTAGACCTGTCACACATATTCCTTAACCTGTTATATCTGCCCCAAGACCTCTCGTTGCTGTTCTTAGACTTGGTATACCTCTCTTAGACCGGCCACATCTGTTCCTAGACCTATCACATCGTTTCCTAGACCTGTCACACCTGTTCCTTGACCTGTTACATTTGCCCCAAGACCTCTAGTTGCTGTTCTTAGACTTGGTATACCTCTCTTAGACCGGCTACATCTGTTCCTAGACCTATCACGTCGTTTCCTAGACCTGTCACACCTGTTCCTTGACCTGTTACATTTTCCCCAAAACCACTCGCTTCAGCTGTTAGACCTGGTATATCTGTTCCTCGATCTGTTACACCTGATCCTAAACCTGTTACGCCTATTCTTAAATAATCCTGTTCCTAGATAAATCTGTTATATCTGCTCCGAGAAAATCTCTGTTAGTAGAGAAACCTGTTACACATGTTCCTCGACCTCCTGCACCTATGTTAGATCTGTTACATTTGTTCCTAGACCTGTTACATCTGTTCCTAGACCTATCACATCGTTTCTTAGACTTGTCAAACCTGTTCCTTGACCTGTTACATTTTCCCCAAAACAACTCGCTCCTGCTGTTAGACCTGGTATATCTGTTCCTCGATCTGTTACACCTGATCCTAAACCTGTTACGCCTATTCTTAAATAATC
>JARFOC010087564.1:0-13925 GCA_031763485.1 Osmoderma eremita | reverse complement strand
AACTAAGTTGGTACAACGCAATTACTTCGTTGAACTGAAGTTCACGCTGAACTAGCGGTGAACTTGGTTGGTACAACAGGCCCTAAGGAATGTCAACCGCTGATCTACAGTTCAACTTACCTATTTGACCTATTTACCTATAGGTGACCGCAATGAAGTGTAAAATCTAAGATACAGTCGTCGCGTACGCACTAGCCAAACACCGAAGAACCTTCGAAAAATTCCTAAACTCATTCTGGAGATCGACCAATCTGAAAAGCTGTTACTACTAGCATTGTCTCACGTTTGGGGATACGCGCTGTGAAATTTATACTTTCGCTGTGATCACTTACTTTATTACTTGATGTAGCGATGTCATCCGCCTAGTTCGATTAATCGTCCCTTCTACTACCCCCGCCAGGTCCTATTGTAGAGCGGATGCCATCCTAGAGTTACGGAATTCTTCAGGTCAGCTAGGGAAGTATTTCCTTCCCAAAGATGGAGTACTTGATTCGGGTGACCGCAGGACATTGACACATAACATGCTCTACTGGTTGTTCATCCTCCATATATAGTCGACATTCGGTTTCTTCCGATAACCCCATTCTGTGTAGGTGTTTTCTGAGTCTGCAGTGACCTGTAATTATTTTCAGCCTTTTACGGTCAAGTTTAAGTAATTCTCCAGCTTTAACATGATCGGGTGAGATGCACACTTTCGCATGTACCAAACCAGGAGAATTGCTCTAAAATTGAAGTACTTTCTGTTTTAACCAGAAACTAATTTGTTGTTTGGCTATCGAGGTTGATATGCCAATTGCCGGTGTCGACTTTCTCATTCCCTTGAATGAGGCAGTGACCCGGGCCCAGATTAGGGTTAGTTTGTTAGTCGACCCTATTGTATTTAGAATGGTTTTGCAACTCCAGATCAGTTAAGAGTGTCATTTGTGCGCCTCCAATGCTCTCAATACAGCCTGACTGTTCTGAAATTTTTTATAATTTATGTTTGAGGTTTTTGTTTTCAAAATCTCTCTTGCGCACATTGCATGTTGTCCGAGGTTGTAGTGTTCTTCAACTCTCGGGTTATTGCAGAATATTCCTGCGCCTGCTGTGTTCGCTGTGATACTTTTGAATCGTTATCAAACGAAGTGAGATGGTTTTTTGATCCGTATTTTTAACGCGTTATGAGTCTTGGAAGCATCAGTACGCCAATAATGTATTTAAACTAAATTTAATCGTAATGATCTTCACATTGGTTATTTTATAGTAAGAAAGCAATTGGGTTTTAAGCATATTAAAACATTTATTTAACGTAAATAAATATTTCTTACAATATATATCACAGTTTATTTCATAAAAAATTAGTTTTCTCATTCTAAGAAGATATTGTTTTGACAGAGATTTTCTTGACTGAACGCAAGCTTATTTGATAAAAGTATGCATTTCTGTGCGTGCACCTGTGAAAGAAAAGGAAATCCTTTTCTTGCAAATTTCAAATTCAAACCGACGGCAAAGTTGCACGCATTCCAGACGGTTATTGAAATGGAGAATAAACTTCGGATACAAACTATTAGGTTATCAAAACCTGTACTGTTTACCCTAAACACCCCCAGGCTATTATTAACCGTATTATTATGGAGATGTGTTGTTTTCTTTATAGAGGCTTTCCGCGATGCTACGAGAAGGATACCATGAACAAAGGAAGAGGAAGAGCAGCGCACTATAACTTGGTTGGTCACGTGTATTCTTGGGTAATTAACACATATTCAGGGATGTTATTGCTTGAGAATACACGTAGCTGACAAGTGGCGACCACCCAAAGGACCCAGTTTGATGAAAACTAAAATATTTTACTGTACTGCAAATCTTCTGTTTATGGGGAAATCTCAGAATGCGTGTTTAAGAACGTCACGTTCAATTTTGAGATTGCTTCTAAAATTCATCACATTTAACGTTGGAAGCATACGAGGTGTATAAATTAAGCAATGAGACTGATATTTTTAAATATTTTTACTTGAATATAATTACAATTGAACGTTGTCTCCCTCAAAATAACTCCCTTGGGACGCCACACAGCGTTGGAGACGGTTCTTCCATTCCTCAAAGCAGTGCTGCAACTCGGATATTGGAATCGCCTTTAGCTGGTCGGTGACAGCCATTTGAATGTTTTCGAGTGTCGCAAAATGATGTCCCTTCAAATGAATTTTCAATCTTGGGAAGAGGAAAAAGTCACAAGGATTCAAGTTAGGTTAATAAGGAGGCTGAGGAGCCACAGAAATATTTTTACTGGCCAAAAAACCGTTTACGGAAATTGCTGTGTGACAAGGCGCATTGTTATGATGCAGGATCCAATAGTTCTTGATGTTTGGTCTCACACGCATGACCCTTTTTCGGAGTCTTTCGAGAACCTCTCGGTAAAAATGTTGATCAACTGTCTGACTTTGAGGCCGAACTCTTTGTGAACGATTCCCTGGCTATCAAAGAAACAAATCAGCATGCCCTTGATCTCTGATTTGCTCATTCTTGCCTTCTTGGCTTTAGAGAGGCTGAAGTGTGCCATTTCCGGGTCATACTCGAACACTCAACTCTCATCACCAGTAATGACACGTTCCAAAAATTTTCATTATTTTCAATCGATTCCAAAAAGTCAAGGCACCTTTTTCTCCTGATGTCCTTTTGTTCATGCGAAAGGTTTCTTGGAAGCATATTCGAGGAGATCTATCTCATTCCCAATTCATTGGTCAAAACTTTATGAACGGTGGTGTGAGACAAATTCAACTGTTCCCCGATCATTCTGACCGTCAACCGACGATCTGAACGCGCATGATCGCGGATTTTGTCGACATTGCCATCGGGTGGCGTGGCTCATCTCTTCCTTCTAAAAATGCCTTAAACCACCGAAAAACCTGGGCTTTTGACAAATCACTGTCTCCGTAGGCCTACTGAAGTTTCGGTTGCACTTTGCCCAAGTCTGAAGCAAAACCTGATAGCACACCGTTGCTCGAAATTAATATCTTTCATTTGTAGAACGCAATATGAAAACCTTGTTCACGAAAAAAAAGACAACAGTCAACCAAATGACTTGATCGAGTTCAAAGTTGCACTGAACGCGTACTACAATTTCCACTTGTCGCCCTTCCATGTCCCGTGCTTCCCATGTTGCCATATCAAACGCTACGTTGTCGGTCTCATTACTTAATTTACACATCTCGTATAATTATCGTGAATGACTGGTAGAATAATATGGATTGTTTCTCAATAGATTTTAACAAAGCCATCATATACATCTGTATTTTCTTTTAAAGAGCAACTATCGACCACTTGTTTGTTTTATATGAATCATTTTTATTTTACCCCTAGTGCCTCCAAATAGAGTCTAGTATACGCTCATAAATAGAAAGACCTAATTATGGGAAGAAGCCGTAATGGCCTGACAATATACCTACTTCGGCGTCTCTCAAGACAAGTTTCAAAAAAAAATAAAAATAACACGCCTTTCAAGTGTTCCAAAGCGAAATTGATACATGACAGGCTTTTAGAAAAGACGCATTATATACATACATATATAGACGTTAAGTCCAATATCAAGGGTTTCCACCATATTATCGTATGAGAAACTCACTAATTGGAGCTTAGAAATTTTGCTATAAAGCAAACGCAACCAGGACATCCTTTTCTTTCTTATATATCGCAGGGATATTTTTCGCAATTTATTTGTCTGCCAGGAGACATCAAAAGATACAGTTACTTTTTTTTGTCGTCGTGTTCTATTTACGATCAGAATAAACAAGAAACGAAAATACCTGGAAAGGTAAAACGGACCATGAGCAAATATATCTTCTAATATTATTGCTTATATATTCACACACGAACAAATAATTACCCTAGAGCGCCCTAATTTTATTCCGAGCAAATATGTATATTTACTGGAAGGAAATTACTAAATATAAAGAACAAATATTTATCTTGGGTGCGTCGAAAATAAAATATACACATATACTTATGTATGTATGTGTACCTAAATCATATACTAAGAGAATAATTGAGTTATTTATATTAACCTCAAGTCAATCAAGAAAATCTTCCAGTAATATAATACTAAATATTAGTGATGGGTTGCTACGAAGCAACCGGCTATTTTGTAAATGCTAACCAATTCCAAAAGAAACTGCTGCGTTTATAGCAGTTTTCTGACGAAACAGACATTCGTCGAGAACGCAATGTGTGTCTGGTAAACATCAGCAAATAAATCAGCGAAAAAATTATAATCCAACTAATGCTAGGTGTACTGTATCGTATTGTGATATTAAAGTAGTTAAACTGTAATATGTCAGATAGGAAAACATATTTGTTGACATGTGGATCATTAGTTTAATTCTTTAATTAAAAAAGATTTCCTAACGCCTCATAACCACGGACATCACACTAGCTAAAGTGCATGATGTGTATTTACTTTGTCTAAAGGTTCCATAGCAACATAATTGGTAAGACAGATTCACAATGGGCAATTCAATGTTTATTCAGCATATACGTGTAAATGCTAATATCTGTGTTCCTAGGACAATCGATCAAGCATATGCATAAGCAATATTGTTGTTTCCAAAACAACGTGGGCGCATTTCATACAGTATATAAACAAGACAGGAATATCTATATAGTTTTGATATAGTTCTATATAACAAAAACTTCTGACAATGTTAACGGAGGAAAACATCAAACACTAATGAAGTGGAAATCAAGATATAGAAATATAAACTACATACGAGGGATTATTGATAAGTACCTAACCTATCATGTTAATTGTCACAATATTTCAATACGAAATTTTAGTTATCAATAGTCGCCTTTAAAACTAAGCGCCACAAGCCCATTAACAACATCTTTATGTTCGTCTGCAAATCGCTCCTCAACGGCACATTTGGCTTCGTCATTTGTAGATAATACTTTGCTTTTCGAATCAATCAATTCAAAATAAATCTCAACCATTTTTGCAGTACAATCAACGACTTATGAGCAGGAAAATTGTCTTGCAAAGGGAGAACACCTTTAACGAGTTACTCGAATTTTCTGAATGTATTTAGCAACTCAGTATAATAAAGAATATCCTCTCGCGATGCTTGTACCATGTTCTAAACAATCTGAAGCAAGGATATTGCCAGCCGATTTTTTAACACGGATTTTTTTCGATCGTGGGAAATCAGAATACTTCCACTCATTGGACTGACCTTTAGTCTCTGGGCGGATGGACGGAACATGGACCCATGTTCTGTCCGTGCTAACAAGCCGAAAAGTTGACGAATCTTTTTCGGCGACAGATGTCCTTCAGGTCGTAGCTTCTTAACGCTTTTGATCAACGTTCAAGCATTTCGGAATCCATTTGACCGAAAGCATTATCATACGTATACATATATGCAATGTTTCTATACTTTGAGCCCATATTTTTGATATGCCAAAATCATGTCATGAACAGAATCAATGTTTTCCGGTGTGGTTTTTCAGAGTTAGCTAGCTTTTTCTCGGGCAATCAGTTTTCAAAAATGTATAACTTTATCACCATTCCATAGGTGTCCATCTTTCACGACTAAGTAATAAAACATCATAGGTGCAACCATGTTCAATGTTTTCTACTAGAAAATTTCCATCACCAATACCAATGCCAGCCATAAAAAAATTAAGCACCAAGAGAATGTAACCTCAAATATATGTAACATTATATTACACCACATATTTTATTAGGGGAAACACAAAGTCTATTCATTTCAAAGTTATCTCTCAAATTTTGTTCTCTTTTTATATTTACAGGGATGGTTATACATCAAAACCGCATAACAGTCAAACAGACGACGTCCGGTAGAAATTAAAACCGAAAGAACTGCAACGGTATCCACAATCTGTGTAAAATACAGGATCCATCGGTTATCAACCAGAATAGCTCAGAAAATTAAACGACCCGGGACTTCATTTTCGGTCCGTTACTGATTTGCCAATACCCTAAAGCACTGATATCTTCAGGCCGCCACTTATTAACGAACGAATCACACATTTCATTCGTTGGCTGCCGTCAAAGGGAATAAATTTGAACGCATGGTTACAATTATCGCAATCGTGAACGAGAGTATTATTGAGCGGAATCGGTTGTCAAAGGAAACCCACAAATCAGATCTATTTAAAAGCAAAATCATTATATATGTATGTACCCAGCTGAGTTATGGGAACTCATATTTGGCAAGTTTAAAAACACCCAAAAAGAAAAGTTTATGATTAATATTCGGCGATATTAGGTCAAGAACGTAAAATTATCAATCTGTAATGAAAGTTAAAAACCTAAGAGTGCCGAGTGGTATTTATAATAATACATGTCAACCGGTGCTTTATGCAACTCTTTTCATAAGAGATTTTCATTAAATGATGGTAACCCTTCAAATCAGAATAGAGTGTAAATCTAAATTATTCTCAGTTTCTTGTTCTTGAAGTTTTGCTAAAATTTGTTTTGTCCCTGATTTAAGCCGTATATATATTGCAATGTTTCAAAATGCTAAATTCAATTTTTAATGAATTTTAATAATAATAAATTTAATAAATTTGGATTCTTCTTATGTATGTCAAGTTGACACAAGCCGGGAAACTTCATCACAATTAACTGACACTTGCTAATTTAAACTATACTGACTTAATCAAGAAATTGTAACCTATTTAAATGATATAGAAAAACCTAAAGATGTGTTTGAAAATATAATTTAGCAATGTTACTATAACAATAATACGAACATATAATTTAACGAATGAATAAATTTATCAAATACCTTATCTAATATAACCTGTGTTGTGTGAAAGATGTGTACTACCCACTTCTGTCTTCCTGCACCCTCGTCACTCGTTCTACTCCTTCCAAATCTTCCTCCACTACACTTTTCTAATCGCTTCTTCTTTGGCACTCGTTTTCTTAATTTTCACCACAGACTTTACTTTTCCGACTTTTTAGACTTTTCAATTTGTTTTCCGTTGCTCATAATATTCCTGTCGTTACTACCACGGCAATCAACAGCTCTTTTGACAGCGCTAATGTTAAAGTTATAACAACACAACCAAACACAACTTCCTATTTAGCAAATGCAAAGTAATGTCTAATCTAGTGACATTTCGTCCGCGTAGGATTTCTTCAATTACTTACTTGACATTTCTCATTTTGACGTTCTATTTAGAATTCATATTTTTTAACCATAACCTATCTACATCTGTCAAACCATATGATATGCTTTGTACTGCCTGGCAACCATATCATGTAAAGACGGAATGTGTTTAATTGCAAGAGCTATATTATTTTGTACTGTGCCGCGATTTAACTGCATCGAACGGTTTACAAACTATACTAGCAGCATACGGCCTTCCTGGGCGCCCTCAAGATTCTATGGTGGCACCTTGACCGTCTTCGTCGTCTGGTGAGCCTGCGATGTGGTGTGTGAAATTTCTCCAAAACCCTTCTGTTGTGTGGTGTTGTGTGATGTGTAATTGTTTATGTTAATTTACAAGATATAAAAACAGTAGTTTTTGATTTAGTAATACTTTTTATGCCGATTAATTGTCGCTGGCCTTACTTCCTACAAAACAGAGACCGCCTTTACCGATTGAGCCTCGTATATTAGTGGAATCTCTAATATTAAATTCAAATACCAGTCGTATAGATGGCAGTCCTGCGCATATTTAATTAGCCCTGATGATAAAGAATTTTATGGCACACGAACCTAATACGATAACGGTGAATTTTCAAATCACCGCGAGATGCTGTATAAGATCATGGCAATGAATTTAGTGTTTAGTGTTGTTGACAGTACAAGATCGATTAGACTGCATGTGCTAGTGTACGTCATATTGTAATTCAAATGCAATAATTACGAATTGTATTTGAGTTTTTTTTTTTAATTAGTCGCGTAAGTGACAAGCAGATTCCATACATTAAAAATGTTTTGTGTAATCCAGATCGATGAAACTAGAAGTGAGAGTATAGCCGTTTGTTCGTGAATATCAGCCAACTGTACTAAAAAACGAAGTTTCTGAGTACCATTTAACGTAATTTAAGTGGACACTTACCGGCGATGATTGTGTTGATATTGAAAACTGGGAGTGGTACGGGGTTCTTTTAAACCAGAGTATTACTAATTTGATATTTTGGAATATCTTCGTAATTCCTGATTATAAATGAAAACCAGATATTTAATATAAATTATTATAAATTTCTTTAACTTGCTAGATAATAAATTTTTTTTTTTTTGGAAAGGATTTTTTTTCTCGAAAAATATTATATATTAAGTGACGTTTCTCGAAGAGTGAACGATCTGACGGCCAACGAATGGGAGAGCGGCGGTCGCCGTGCGTGTTTTCCCCACGGGCGCGATGAAATGTTCCGGTGGGCAACTCGAGGGCCCATCGACATTTAAATACACCTATACAAAATAAAAAAAATCCCGTAATCTGGGAAAAATACTCCCGATCCGAAAGAAACAATACCCCGAGAGATCCTGGACGCATAAGTTTTGGCACTTCGTACGTATGGGCGCTCATGGATCAAACTTTAGTATATATAAATTAAATAAAAACCAAAATGGTTACATAAAAGGTAGATCAACGACGCGAGCTCTTTGAACAGGCAACAGTTTCTTTAAATGGCAGAGAAACTACAGCTGGCGTTTTTATGAACCTCTCTCGAGCATTTGATAGAGTTGACCATGCTGTGTTATTAGCCACTTGGAAAGAATGGGATTTCGAGGAATCATCTATAATTGGATGCAATCCTTCTTAACAAGTAGGAAGCAGTGTGTGCTAGCACGACAGAGGGGAAGAAGGGATGTATTGTGTGGAGTTCCTCAGAGCTCCATTCTCGGACCCCTCTTGCTTTTCTGTATATAAATGACTTACCTTGTGCAGTGGACAGTTTTATGACTCTTCATCTGTAATGCGAGTTGATTCCCGGTTAAATTTATCAGCACTAATAGAAACTAATCTACATAAACTTGATCAGTGGTTCCAGCAGCATAACCTAAACTGAAATATTGACAAAACAAAATTAATGGCATTTAGTAATAATTCCGATGATTTTAATGTAGTATAAGCAACAAATACTTACAGCCGCCAAAGATACGACCTTCTTGGGATTGACGATAGATACTGGGATCACGTCGAGTGGACATATTGACCACCTGACGTTCAAATTGGGTAGCTTTTGTTATGCTAGAAATCTTGGTGAAAGTGTAGCGCTTAAACTTTACGCTAATGTGCATTGTAGACTCCTGTACGGGGTTTTGTTTTGGGGTGAGACGTACTTTTATTGCTCATAACGCATGCATAAGAGCTGTGTTCCAAATGAAATGCAGAGACTCACGCAGAGAAATATTTAGAGATTACAATATATCAGCTCTCCCGTGTATTTTTATACTTGAGTGCGCTTCATTTGTAAAAAATAATTATAATGATTTATTCAAAAAGTATGAGATGACGCATGAATATAACACCAGAGGCATTGCTATTATAAAAGTTATTATGAAATTAACGATTTCTTCATAGGGAATTTAAAAAAAGGAACTAATTGTTTCTCCAATATGTAAAATATCTTTGGATGTTTTAATATTATAAGTATTTTATAATTTATTTGTATTGTATTTGACGATTTGCACGCTGCACGCATAACGAAATAAATATATCTATTTATCTTTCTATCTATCTTTTTTCTTTGAAATTTTAAATTACGGAATGCTATGGCATTAAGTATTTGTTATAGCGTTGCTTAAATCGTTTTCAATATTATCACCACTTTATCTCGCAATTTGAGTATAGGAAAGAAAAAGAGGCAGAGAACACTAATGATTTAACTGAAACTGACATTGAACACCAACTTTATATAAGTAGACAATCTAGAAGAAAATTTAGGAACATTGCGGAGGGCCGTTATAGTTAAACGTCATTTTTCACTAAAACGAGACGCCATTTAAACAAGAGCGATGTCATCTATTGGACGTCCTTTAGCCGTGAAGGGTCAACTGGTTAACAAACGAAACCTATTTTTGAAAGTATAAATGTAAATCAAATAAAAGAAAGTTAATAATAAAGACGTCACACAGTACTAAGCATTCATTGAGATCAGAGCCATTTTTGATAATTCTACGACATAGAATTATTGTTCAATTCTTATAATTCTATCCCCCATACAAACAGTTTTAGGATGAGCTAACCACTAAGAGAATATACAATTACTGATACTTGATTCACAGGCACGCATCGACTATTTAAACTACACCAAATCGATAACCTTCTAACATGATAATTGGTGGCGTTAGAGGGCATTAAGGGATACTTAATTGACAATACACTTCCGCTTCCGACTTAGTTCCCTTTACATCACCCTCTTCGTCCACTGATTGAAACCTACTCCGTTATCCGGACCTCTTAACTGTTCACCCGTGCAACACAGAAGTACCTGATGCAAAAACCTGTAATCGTCGACAGTACTTGGATTAATGAAGATCGATGAAGGTTCTCAGAAACGTCAAAATGGAAATGGTGTAACGAAAAGGTATCCGGTATAGTTTAATGATCTTACGTGACGTCAGAGATTCTTTAGCCCTACGGCTGGTAGTACACGTAGTGGCGTGCCTAATAAAATTTAATAATGTAAACATAACCATACTTTTTACAATTATATTCGATGTGCTTTAAGATCTAAGGGGATTAAGGAAAAATTGTTATGATAATTAAATGAATATCAAAATAAATTATTGCCTGAGCCTCAACGTAGGTCGACGACTGGTTTCTGTCAGACACGGTAACAAAGTCCCCAAAAAGCACGGTATACGCCACGTGCTATCATTAAAATACACCCGATAGCTTCTAAATTCACCTGTTTACCAATATCGACAAAGTCAAGCGTTCATAATTAATTCTTATGATCGTGTTGGTAGATATTTCGTACGATGTTACTTCATTTTCTTGGAAGTGAATTTTAATTAATCCGTATTACAAACGACCAAATTTATACATAATACAAACAAACACGCAAAATAAACACTGTTCCTTTGGAAGGTATAACACCGTCTAATAAATTATTTCCACTCCTTGCCTGTCTGTATCTATTATATTCGAAAAGCGTACGATTTGTATATATTTCAATATCATACGGCATTAAAGGGTAAAGCGAATAATGGTTTTGAAGCACGTCAGCAGGTGAAATTGCAAGGAATTATTTTTCACATCACTGATTACGGTAGAAATTCTTGATCCACTTTTTGGTCTTTGCGCTTCTCTCAGTTGAATAAACATAAGTTGTGTATATATATATGACGTATAATTTTAAGGAAACGAATAGGAGTGGGTTAGAAGAAATCTGGCACATTTAAACCATAACAGAGTTAGGTTTCAAACGCAATTTGAGTTTTAAGGTAGTATTGGTTTATAGTTAATGTTAGTGTTGCAGCAAATGCATCTCATTGGATAACTTACTTCTGTATTGTTTGCAATGCCAGAGTATACAGGTGGCTGTGCATAAATTGGCGCAAAAGCTAGACGCATTGCTATCATTCGTCTGGTTCTGAATCGAAAATGTAGTATCGGATGACACCAGAAACACTAGCAGCATATAGCAGAACAGAAATACAGCAAACAGATGATGAAGAAACCATCAAAACATTTGGCAGCTGACATACCTACTGTCAGCAAAACGCAGATTAGGGTGATGACGTGTCTATTTATTGTACGCGGCAACCTGAGGAAACATCTACCCAGAATGGGAGTCTACAATGAATAAGAGGAAACACTGTCTTACATTAAGCTACCGGAGAACCGCCCTATCAGGGCATTAGACACACTGTGGGGCATACCGGAAAAGGATTTGACACACACACTACTAAATCTTGTCAGGGGAGTCGATCTGTTCGGATAATCAGGAAACAACCTCATGCAGAGCAGTATAATAGGCCTCAAGGACGCAGTGTTAAGGGACATGAAAGACCTTCTTCTCCGCATTAAGGACTCAATCAAATCAAATTAATCTGATGGATGAATTTTATGTTTTAAATTCTACACATTACCCCAGATACGATGACAAAAGAAGCTGCAAATCTCGACGATTGACGAGGAACATTTAAATGTAGTTGGGACAACCGTAATGAGCGGTCAATCAAGCCATGAACAAGCCTCCAAGCAAATCTGGCTCCGTGTACTTCACGCCGCAAAGTAAGTGAATCCATATTGTGTTTCAACAACAACTCTGCATGATCGACAATACGAGGAGGATAAGTTCCATCAATCTTGAATGATAAGGATTTAAAAAATTTTCGTTGAAGGAACTCAGTCGAAAGCTGATGGCACCGATAGTGTGGAGACCAACCATAAAACAGACCCATACTCCAAACGGCTTACGACAAATGCAAAAAGAAGATTTTAAAACCGTTAAATCTTGGAAAGACTTGGAAATACGCATAATAAATCCCAGCTTTTTCGAAACAGATAAGCATAATTTTTCAATATGCAAATTAAACCGAAGTTACTTACCTATGAACAAACCTTTCATTGTTTAAAAAATTACTGTTTTTGCATTATTTATTTACGTTATAAATATCATTGGGGTCGGCTTTCAGACATAAATGTTGGATATTTAGCAACATCTTTTTTTGTTTTATAAAACTAAATGAGGAAAATAAAAACACTTGATAAGAAACAAAGCCTTACTGACCGCGAAGAATGCAATCTCTACCAACTAATCAGAACAGATTTATTTAGCATATTTCTTCTTCTTACCAGTTATTGATTAAAAGAAATAACAGCATTCGGTGTCGCATCATTTAGATCACTTGCAAGTTTTTGTAATACACTACCCAAATATATTTCATATACCCTTTAGCTTCAGTATTTGTGAGCATGTATCGAAACACATTATTTTCTTTTAAACTTGTTTGGACTAGTTTTAATGTGATCTTGTTGGTAGAGTATAAATATAAAATGTTCTATTTTTGATGTGCGACAGATACCGAAATGTTCAAATTTACACAAGCTTTATTGAATTAATTCTTATAATTATAATTGCAAGATCACAGAAAATATTACTTTTAGATATGACATCAGTAAGTACTACATATACGTAGGTAGAAGAATATGTGTTACGTTTACGAGTATAAGAAGCTGAGCAACATTTAGAAACGTTAACTTTTAATTTATTGGAAACACACCAATCGACTAAGGAGTACAGATTATCACGCAAGAAATCTACATCCTACCCGAAAACATTCACGAATATATCTTTACATCATAGCATAAGCTAATGCCGGACAAGAGAGGTCATTGGTATAAACAATGAAAAGCAGCGGTCCAAGATTTGGCCCTTGACGGACGCCAGTTAGGCAAATAGACTCAAGAGAGCGAAAGCCATTGTATAATTCAATCTATTGCTGAGATAGGGTGCAATAAGTTTACAAAAAAAATCGAACTCCTACCAAAAATATCCACCTTTTTCATCAGCAACCCGTGATCAATTGTATCAATAGTATCGTTGATAATAAATCAATGATACTATTGTAGACGCAAGTGCTAGAATTGATATCCGTCTGCTAATTCTCTATCTTCATCAGCGTCTTGAGGAGTCGTTGCATAAACCTTCTCTCTATGAAACCCCAAACAAAAAAGTCTAAGGGATTGAGATCGGGAAATCTCGCAGACCTTATGGACGTATCTTAAATTTTATATAGGACCGCCACGACAAATCCGTCTGTTCGGGAAATCTCACTCCCTTACATTACGAGCAAAGTGAGCAGGAACTACATCATGCCCGTAAATCATGTTATGCCGTATGTTTAACAGCATCTCGTCAATAACTTATCCAACACATAGAGGTGGCATATCAATTTCGATAGCCAAACGACAAATTTGCTTCTGGTTAAAACAGAAAGTACTCCAATTTTGGAGCAGTT
>JARFOC010087533.1:0-13928 GCA_031763485.1 Osmoderma eremita | reverse complement strand
ATTTGGGCTCGATGAATAAAGAATACTTAACATATCTCGTTTCTTTTCGTTGGTGTACGACATTCTTCTATTACTAACGAACGATAATTGAAACGTTTGACAGTTTTAAATTTCATGGCTACCGTCAATAAAATCATAATATCAAAACTTTTTTCACCATGCTATAGATGGTTGAAATCAGAAAAAAAACTCTTATTGACGGTGTCAAAATCCGCCTATAAGAAATAAAAAAGTTGATGATGGCCAGAAGGAATCAAAACGTCATATAAAAAGTTCGAGTACACCATTTGATAGAAGATCAAAAGTGACCCTGAGAATGTGTTTTTAGTTTTTCTCTGCAAGGCCGAATAAAAGTGCTAGGGGTAAAAGAAGAAAATGTTTTTTTTGTTTTTTTTTAAATCTCGAACGTTATTTGTCACAGGCTTATCTTTTCTTCAGATTCATAACAATCACAAAATTTAGCAACTTTGCCAAATTTAAACCTACCCTCTATCTCCAATAATAAGCGAGATCCCCATGGTGAGGGTAGAAAATGAATCAGCCTGTTGCTGGAGTGTTCATTGTTTGTCAAAAACTATTGTGTCTACTATAACAATATGAGTTATCGCACAGTAAAAGTACTAGAAGTCCGGAAAATCTATATCTTCGCCCACCAAAAACTCAGATACAAAAAAGTGTTACACATCAATACTGAAAAGTTTATAATCACTTTCCGAACACTGTAAAAAAACTTCACCTAAAAAAACACTTGAAACAATTCCTTGTTCAAGCTGCATAATTACATAATTAACGACTTCTTTCTGAAGAAAGTTATTATAAGACAAAATAACAAAATAAGTTTATTCATTGCCTGTCTATCAATATGTTAACTATTTCCTTTAGCTATGATATTTAGTAAAAATCCGTTTTGTTAGGTGTACATTTAGCGTTATTCCGCTGATGCAGAGCACATCACCAAGGTTTTACCCCAGCTAGTATACAAAGTCGAACATTTTTTCCTTTGTAGTTTCTATTAAGGATGGAAGTTCTACCATTTCAAGGTATTGCTTTTCTATTATTTTATATATTTATTATTGAAATTACACATTCCCCTTTGTATAGAATTCGATAATAGTTCAAAGATTATATTTAATTTTAAGAATTTATCATTTATCTTTGTATTACAAACCATGACATTGTAAAAGAACTGCAAGTTTGAGGCGATCAACCCAATAGCATTGGATATGCACGTAACCGATCAATAAGGAATGATTGGATCGTATCTGCGTCCCTTAATAACGACAGTACTTCAATGCAATCATCAAATAAATACCCCAAAGTCGTATTTTACGGATAAATTGCCGCTATTATTACAGCGCGTCTATTACACCTGTTACCTCGTTTAATAAAGCAATAACTCCCGTTCGCGCTGCGCTAATTACGGGACGAGGATAAAGAAAGACGTCGACTCGTATGACGTTCGAAGCTTCGGAAGCGGGAGAAGGAGGCGAAACGCCGATTGCCCTGCCGAAAGGCGAAGGAGACGCGGCGCAGATGAATAATCGAGCCACCGATAATCACGAAGGGCCCGGATCGGATCGGACCGATCCGCGCCTGGACGTCGTAAATTTTGTACATCGTAATTTCCACCGTTTTTTACATTAACAATGACTCTCTATTTTATATCTCCACCGGCCGTGCCAGTGGTATGTAGATAAACTAATAAATTGTGGAACCACTGGTTATACGAAATTGAATGTCAGCCGCACGCTGTGTCTTATACGAATGTTCTGGGAGAGTTGCTCTCGCTGAGGAGGTGTAGAAGAACAAGAAGATCCAACACTCACTGTTAACACGTATGTATGTGTAGTTCAGAGGTACAGTGGTGTACAGCAGTTTACGAATTAAATAATTTGCTATTGCCAATATTATTAGTCTTTCCGGATAAGGAAATACATTATCTAAAAAGGGTATGTTTTTTTCAAAATATTTATATATTGTAGGTATTATATAAAGTGAATTATGGAAACATTGGTAGCGGACTGAAACATTCAACGAATTAAAGGTCTATCCTACTGGCTGCGCCACATTATATCGTGCATAAAAAAATCTGAAAAATCAAACCATTAGCATTACATCACATAGCTTTTATACTATCTACATACATATGTTGGACATTGCACAAAACGATATTGGAATATCTACGAGTTCAAAGTAAAAACTTCTAATAAACAAATCCCAGCCGCTTAGAAAAATGGACTCGCTCCTCGCTCGAGGTAAGAAAGTGCTCTTCCTCTGAACTAGATAAGAAGGTAAACATTATATGTTGTTCTAGTGCGTTAAGGCTGTGCCATGGCAGGATTAATTGGAAACAAAAGAGCATTCAAACTTTACCAAAAAATGCACTTGTAAAGCTCGTATAATTAGGAACCTGCCTTTTGGCTTGGGTAATAAACTTTACCCACTGCCAATAAACAATTTCCTTCCATTCTCTAAAATATAAAAGCCAGAAAATGGAATTTGTTTGCCCGAACTATATCACAACATTGTTATTCCTATCCAAAATTGATCGAAACAACACTGCAAAAAACTTTTAACAACTTTCGAAGGAGTATGAGCATTTTGAGCAAAGTAGGATGCTGGAGGATGAATTGGGTAACACTAACAGGACTATGCTATGCAGACGATTTTGGAAGAAACATAAAACAGAAGCAATTTAAATGTATTTGAGGAAGAACTTAAGAAAAATAACACGAAGATGAATATATATATAAAACTAAAATAATGATAGTAGGGAGAAATAAAGCAAATACAATAAATATAAAAACAGAAGGCGAACAATTAGAACAAGTAAATAATTATAGATAGGGGTAATACTCAGTAATATAGGAAATGAACGAAGGGATGACATTTCAGTACGAATACAAATTTCCTTAGCAAAAAAGAAGTACCCCCACAATAAAAATCGAAGTAGGAGAAGAAATAACATAGACGTGAGTCACGGACAACAATCACGAGACAGAAAAGCATACTTATAAGTGTTGAAATGAGATTCCCAAGAATAATAGAAGGAAAAGAAGAAAAGAGAAAATTAGGAACGAGAACATTTGGAAAAAGTTAAATAACGACCATGTTAAAACAACTATAGCACATGAGAAATATCAAAAATGCAAAAAAAAAATGTTATGGTCTATTGTAGGAATCACGGTACCAAGCAAAAGCAATGAAAGGCGTATAAGGATTAAAGAAAGGAGTTTCAAGCGCCGTTAGCGTCCTTCCGAATGCCATACCCGGGTTAAAGTTTTTCATTGCTTTTGGTTCGTATGGTGATTTCTACAATAGACCATGAGCCTGTAAAGGCATTTTTCGGTATAGAACAAGCAGAACTGTGGTGGCTAGGACATATAATAGAAATGGGAGAAGAAAGATTTACGAGGAGGAAGATGAGAGCAGAAATAAGTGGGGAAGACCTAGAACCTAGTTGAAAAGATGAATTCCGAATCGCTACGGAAGGAAGAGGAATAAATTTGGAGGAAGTGAAATAGAAAGCGGAAGATAGAAAACAACGGAGGATGATGTGAAAGAAGAACCCTACCCACCCAAACTAAACTCCAATAACATAGCTTTACACGGACACGTAGAAAAAGGCGGAACCAAGTAAGGAAATTTATCCTATCGCGGTTGGCATTGAGGGCCCAAGCTGTAGACCGTGTGAAGGGGCTATAGGGACTGCATACCACATCCTATGCCTAAGGCCTTGCATCGTTAGACCCTAGAAGACAAGCAATATTTGGGAAACAAAATTGAACCCAGAGGACTATATAGAACAAGCGGTCAAGGACCTGTACAGATTGGTACACAAAGGCACAAGGATTTGGAACGGGTGGAATAGGAAATGGGTACAAAAATTGAGGCAAATACAAACAGCCAAGAGGCTGAAGTGTTTCCAGAGATTAATGTCAGACGGCTCCCGTAATAAAAAAATCTATCACTGCATAATCTATATCTTGTAACTTGTTGGGTAACTTAGTAACTAGCAGTTCCATGATATTTATGCTAACCCAAGTAAAGCTACTTAGTGTATACTCGTTAAAAAACACTTGAATGTCCAACAACACATGCGACCCTATTTACATTTTAGTTTACGCAGGAATTTGGTATTTCCTTAGTACCACAAAAAGCAATTACAGACCACTTCTGCTTACAATAGGTTGTTCGCGTGCTGACGGCTGATACTATGTGTTCACAATAAAGATTGGAAACTGTACGTGCATCATATAGCTGTATTTAAATATATTTAGTGTCAACATTAACAACCCCTCACGTATTTATCTTAAATTTATAAGGGTCACGAGGATCAGAATTAGGAATATCTCCAAATTGATCATTGATTACATGGTAAAACAAGAAATTAATTGAGTGAATATATTGTCCTTCAAAACAAGCTTCAGATAGTGATCCAGATTACAAACACTAAATACCTTTGAATATACTACAATGGTTTTTAGAGAAAATATCTGTCGAGTGAACCTCGTATACAATATCTTTCAATATAATGTTATGAATTATTAATCAAAATTAAATTTTATTCTAAATTATATAATAAAATGCGGCTAAAATACATAACTCAAATGATGAATAAAATATCGAATATGCCTAAAATATCTTGGTATTTAAATGAAATATTACTAAGTCAAGGACATTACCGATAGAAGGAATCAGTTGAATAAAGTTGTAAATCAATTTAACGGAAATTTTTAAGGGACTATTAACATTTAAGTAAAAGAAATAATTAAGTTACCACGTGTTAGACAGTTTAATAACATGTGGATAATAAATAATACAGAAAACATTGACATTAACCTATGGGAAATGAGAAATTTTATAAAATGTAGAGTTATTTAAGACATTTAAGATATTAGATATAAGCAACATAGATGAAGGAAAGGATATTACAATAGAAAATTAATGTATTTGAACGTCGTCTACCAGTCCAAGGAAATTCCGGAAATTATACGTAAAAGGTAATATTTATAATTTTAAATCGCTATTCGGCCAAATCCATAAGCAAATCGGAAAATAATGCCATTAAATCTTCAATTTAATGTGGTGACACTACATGACAACTATCCAAATTGATAAAAACGACAGCAATTAAACGAAGAATTAGATATTAGAATAGGGTACAAAAATACTGGCAAAAAGAATATAATCAACAATTAGTTATTCAAAAAGGAACTAAAAAATTAATTTATTAAATTAGAAAAATTTGTTTGTTATGATTGTGTCAGGTAGTAACTAGATCGAGCGATAGCCAATGTGGAGGCTGATAATCCAAAAGTACGCCAAGAACGATTGTTAAATTAGTCTAAAATCGAACGTTGAAAGAGAAGCACGTAACATGGGGCGCTCAGTGAATTAAAAATAAATGGAATTAAAGAAAATCATACTTAAGATTTAATATACGGGGTGGGGCAGGTAAACATCCCTAACTTTGAAGGTGAATAAAAGAGAAACTAGAAATTTATTTTTTTGTTTTAAAAAAGCAATATTGGAAGAGTATTATAACGCAACCGGAAAAATGGGAATGCGGCTCGTCGCACACATATGTTATTGTTTTAATTTCTTTGTTTGATTAGTTTAATGAGTCTTTCTTTGAGTTTTTACAAGTATATTTTGACAGATTATCATAATGAATGTTTTAAATACCCCTTTTTTTGTGAAACATTTTGAACCAGAAAGAATCCAAGACCCTGAACAATAATCGAAGTAATTTATCATTCATCATTTAGGTATAGTATTGAAAGAGGTAATAAAAATTCGTAAGCTGTTGATTAGCTCTAAAATATATAAGGCTGTTATATGACAATTTATATTGATATAATTACAATATTTTGGATCTGCAACATGGAGTATATACTAAAATTTTATTCGTAAGGAGTATAATAAATGAATTATGTTCATATAGCGAAGGTGGTGGACAGTATTTGGCTATTGGTTAAATTTCGAAGAACAAATCTAGTGGGATGTATAGCCAGCGCAATCAAAACACAGCTTTTTCGTTTAGCTCGACCTTTCGGTTTTATTTTAAACCTTTTTCAAAAGTAACAACTAAAAAGACATTCGATTGATGGTGGACAATGATTACTGAACGTCATTACTTACATGTTGTGCGTAAGATTATTTTTGACATCACGATAGGTGCTATACTCATAATAACGTCATCCGCGCCAACTTCAAAAAGATAAACCCACTAGCACATCTTGAGGAGATGTGGTGGCGGTAAATTCAAAATGTAATATACAGAGTGGATCTCAATAATCTAACAAACCGGGAATTTAAAGTAGAATTAAATGAATGGTAACGACCTCATCTATCGGTAAATCGGTAAAAATAAGTCAAAATTTAAAACGTTAATATTGATTGTCAAAATTTTAAAATATATGAGAATTATAACTATGTCAAAAGTAAAAAATTGTATATGCCTGGAAAGTCGTATAGTGAGACAATCATCAAGGCTCTTGTTGGGATGGTGCCCTTGTAGGTATCCCTCCCCTAGTAGGGGGGTTATTAACAGTTAATAGGTAACTGTAAATCTCACTAAGACCCTCCATGTCCGTTCTAAAATTGAGGCAGTCCTTCTTAGTCTCTATATAGTACATTTCGAGGAACATCCTCTTATGGTAACAAGATTCAATATCTAAGATATTGAATTGATATTGTGATCCTGGCGCTGTGACGTATAAGTATGGCGATCTTCGCCTGACAGTCGTTGCGACTATTTTATCGCGACAAATGAGTAGAATTCCAAATAAATGTCGCTTTTAATTTGTTTGTTTACATAGTGTGTCGATGTTTCTTTTGTTTTAACTAATTTTTAACATGTTATTATAAGTATTACGCCTATAGTGATGTCAAAAATAATCTTATGCACAACATGTAAGTAATGACGTTCAGTAATCATTGTCCACCATAAATCGAATGTCTTTTTAGTTGTTACTCTTGAAAAAGGTTTAAAATAAAACCGAAAGCTCGAGTTATGTTTTGATTGCGTTGGCTATACATCCCACTAGATTTATTCTTCGAAATATGTTCATATATTCTATGAATTACAAATGAAACTATTAAAACGCTACTACTTGTTATTTCGTTTATCTGTTCGAATGTTATAAGACAAGAAAAGCATACAGAAAGAAATCCGAGTTCAAAAGTGTTCTATCTGGAACTCTTCCCAAGTAGACTACAAATCTGCTGTTATTATTTTTTATTTTGGTTAGGTAAGCAAAATTTTACCAAGATTCTTAAATTAAACGACGGAAAAATAAACTCTACAATTATACAATATAAATTGAAATTCTAACTATGCCCAACGTGCAATGTATCTCATAGCCCGGTGAGAGCTGAGCATACGTGTATATTCCAGGCTATTTAATAGGTGTACTACCAAAATTTCTTATTTCAAATTTATCTGGAAAATACTTTCCGAAGATGAAATGTTGTGCACTACAAGGAGCATTAAAAGGAGCTTTAGGAAAAGTAGATTCTAAACCGATCTTTTTGTATGGTCGATATAATGTTATTATTTTCAAACATTTTACACTAACTCTACAAGCACTATAATTTCGCCGTTTTTTCCGTTCAAATTGTTCCACTGTTATAGGCTTGCGTTTGCTTTAATCTGAAAAATAATATTACAATTAAATGTTCTATAGAAACATCTTCAATATTTACAAGATTATTGTCAGATACATCACTATGCTTTTCTTCTTAAAGCATCCAAGTACCATCACCAACAAGAATTCTAAGTCACTATGATGTTTATAAGAAAAAGCTTGAGAGGCACTGCATTTAAATGCAGACATAACTAAAAGGTAGCACAAATTCGAATACGTTTTAGCAAACTTGTATGAAATTGAAAAAATTACATTGTTAGTAAGTGGGTCTAATTAATAGGCTTAATTGTTTACTCTACTATTGCATAACAAAACTTTATCAACTTTTTTGTATTTATTCGGCAATTTGTGATTTCTTTATTACAATTAACAGTTGCAATCTATATTATACTAGGAGTAATATGTATCGATCTAATTTAAAAAATAATCTTCTTTAGGCAAAATCAACAATCATTAACATATGACAAATACCTCGAAATCACTTGAACTTAATCTACTATCCCGAAACTATTCTCTTGTACTGTACCAGGCGCGGTGGTAGAACATACATATATAACACCTCCACATCTTCTAATATCTTAATATATTGTTGGGAACAGAACAGCCTACCCTTGTGTATATCGAGGTCTTCATTGCCGGCGTCATCAGCCCATGCAAATTTTAATAATAATTTAATAAATTCGATATAATGAAGACGTCATTTCGCGAGATTTTATAGCCTGTTTCTCGCCGTTGTTTTCGTGATCTTATTAAGCCGAAAGCAGTAACTTAGGTATCGAATATACTTCGCGAGAAATTTATTAGATATTTATCTCTTTTCCTCGGATGCGATTTACAACAAATATTTCCAGCGGTGTACGATTGCTGTAGCGCTGGTCAAATGGAAATATGTCTAAGAGAGATTTACTACTTATTGTAACTTTAAAATAGACTTTTTGGAATAATTTTTTCTTCGTAATATAATTAATAAGTTTCCAAAAGTCAATTGAAACTAGTTGTGTTTTTCTTTAAATGGTAACGATGGCGTAAGGATTCTACAAACGCTGCATGATCTAATGTCTCTCTACTTTTTTAAACCATAAGAAGTTAACCGATATTTAACACAATATGACGAAGAAGTCGAAGGTCCTCACACAGAAGGACTTCACCAACTATTGTCAGGATTTATGTAATCGTTTTTACAAAGTATTCCCACGAATAGAAAAAGTATGAATGAGAAAAGCCCATCAGAGATTTATTGACAGAAAAATATCAGCATTTATTTGAAGGAAATGATGTAGAAAGGGATGCTGCCACACCATTAGAGGAAGAACTATCGCGAGAGGTATTTAATGTCGCCATCAATAATTTGTAGGACAATAAAGGGTCGGGCTTAGATTGAATCAACAGTGAATTGATAAAAATGGGTGGAAATGACCTTAAGGAATGACTGCACAAATTAGTCAAAAGAATATGGAGAGAGGATAAAGTGAGAGAAGAATGGACCACAGGGCCAATAATCCGAATTTTCAAGAAGGATGATCTGAAGCGCTGCTCCAACTGCAGAGGAATTACGCTGCTAAACGCGGCATATAAGGTGCTAACATTCATCATTAACAAACGCCTGCAAATGAAAGCGCCTGATGTGGTGGGAAGTTACCAGTTCGGCTTCATAAAAGGAAAATCTACGATCGACCCTACCCATATTATAACGCAAATCATAGAACGGTGTTATGAGTAAGATATCGACTTGCAAATTTGTTGATCGATTTTAAACAGGCGTTAGCAGAATAAAACTGAGAGAAGATATGAGAAGTATAGGCATAACAAAAAATAATAATTAGACTGGTAAATATGACCATGAGACATTCGCTAGAGTTATGACAGAATAAGGAGAAACAGAGGATTTTGAATTCAATAAAGAGGTTAGACAGGGGAATACACTCTCCACAACGCTCTTCAACATAGTAATCGAAGGAGTTATAAGAGCAGCGAGCATCAAAGGAAAATAATAAACATAAACATAATAGCGATGACATCCCTATATTAGCTCGGGATAGGAACGAAATTAACAGCACCTTTACTAGACTAGAGAAGAAGGCAAAAATGAGAGAACTACAAATTAATCAAGATCAAACAAAAATGTTAATTTGCTCCAGAAATATATATCACCCAAAGACTGTTAACATAGCAGATTATGTGTTTGAAACACCTCGGAATAATCGTGAAACGCAACAATGATAGAACTATGGAATTAACTCAGAGAATACAGGCAGGATACCGAACCTACTACCGTCACAAAACATTTATGCTAAATAAGAGTATAAGCACAAACACGAAAACGATGATATATAAGCCTGCTATAAGACCGGTAGTTATGTATGCCTCTGAAGCAATGTTCCTGACAAATAGAGAAGAGGAGAGTCTAAGAGTTTTTGAACGGAATATCCTGAGAAAAATCCATGGATCCACCGAAACACCAAATGAAGATATAAGAAGATTAACCAACTAAGAAATAAAAGAAAAATAAGAAACATAGTTAAGGCAATGAAGGCTCAAACAATAACATGGTTTGGCGACATCTACAGAAACGAAAAGTAAGAAATGATAAGGAGAATTACACACTGGAAGGCAACGAAAGAAAGAGGGAAATTCAAAGCAAGATCGCAAGACCAGGTTATCGGGGATCTGAAAAAATGAAAGTTACTGACTGGAGGGTAAAACTAATGGAAAGGAAAACATGGCAGAAGATTGTAGAGAAGGCAGAAACACACAATAACTTATAGAGGAGTAACATTCATGACGTAATGGATTGATCCACCATGAGAAATGGATCTTTAAACTCCTAACTGGATGGACTTTTATTTTTTTAAGAATGTATTACGAGGGAAAGCCACTAAATAAGTCACAAATTGCTGTGGGAAAGTCGAGAATATCAGTGAACTATTTGTCATTATGTGTCAGTCCAATCCAGCTTGTGATACTGAAGTGAAGAGCAGCGTGCTGTTGGGCGTTTTTTCTGGGCAAGGGAACTTCTTGCAAAAGATATCCATAAGGAAATGTCTCCTAGTTACGGCGAAAAGTGTTTGTCGCGTAAATCCGTGTATAACTGAGTAGAGAAATTCTCTCAAGGGCGCTCAAAAGTTGTTGGCGATCAGCGAAGAGGGCGACGGGTGGAAGAAATGATTCGAACTGACAGGCGGGTAATAATAGACAGCATAGCAACTGGCATAGGGTGTTCTCATGGTTTAGCCTACGAACTGATGCACGATCGTTTCAATTTCCGAAAAATTTGCTCACTGTGGGTACCTAGACAACTGACCGAAGAACACAAAGGGATTCTAACGGGCTTGTCCTCGAAACACCTCTCTCGGTACGTAGAGGAATGGAAGGACATGCTTAACAGGATTGTTACTGGTGATGAGTCATGGGTGCACCACTACCAACCCGAAACCAAGCTTGCTTCAATGCAATGGAAACGTCCGTCTTCATCGTCACCAAAGAAATTCAAGGTTGTGCCCTCAGCTGGTAAGGTTATGCTTGCCATGTTCTGGAATTCTCAAGGAGTGCTCTTAACCCATTTCCGGAATAGAAACGAGCACGTGACTACTGTATCATGATGTAGAGTTTTGTTGCTGCTTAGGGATGCAATTCGACAAAAACGTCCAGGTCTATTGACAAGAGGAATATTGCTGTATCACGATAATGCCAGGCCCGCTTGACCCAGGTGAGAATTGAAGAATTAGGCCGGGAACTGCTTGAATATCCGGCTTCCAGTCCCGACCTATCCCAAAACGAACTGTCATCTATTTGGTCCACTCAAAAACATCTTGGCGGCAAATATTTCGTGGGTGATGACGATGTTCAACAAGAGGTACCCACGTGGTTCAGACGGCAGCCCAAACACTTTTATGCAGCAGGGATTGGGGCATTGATAAAGCGCTGGGATAAGTGTATTAATGTAGATGGAGACTGTTCAAGAGTAAAAATTGTTTTGGCTAACTATTTCGCCAATTATTTTTATAATAGCTTTTGTGACCTACTTACTGACTTTCCCTGGTATTATTATTATTATTTTAACGGGAAATAAGATCTAATAATTGTATTTAATTTGTGTTTTGACGTAATGCATTAAACATTTCAATTATTCTTAATGGTTCACCTACATCAAAGCGAAAGAATTGTAAATACACAAACTATTGTGAAACCCATCGCTTGTTTGTGTATTCGTAATTAGAAGTAGCGTAGTTCTTTTAAAGGCAATAATCTACCTACACACCGTTTTCCATGCAGTCTTAACGCCTAATTGCGTTAAGACGAGTAGAAGAGCTCCCCAATATGTACAGCCTACCATCCAGCTGTGAACCCATCACTATTAACAAAGACAAGCAAAGATGCACGTAGATGTGCGCATGTCGTACGTATATAAGTATGGTAAACGTGCCGCACAATTATAGTAGATTAATACGAAAGTCTCCATTATTATTATCATCATCAGCATCATCAACGTCGTCATTATATTTTTCACATCCTCATTACGTACTCGGAATCTTCTTAGTCTGTTTATGTTTCGGCGCGAAGTCTCCCTTTTTCGTCGTAAGTACACAAATAAGTAACGTTGTTTTTTGCTGTTTATGTGCGTTAAGATACCGGCATGGGCACAGTACCGTTATATAAAAAAAAATAAAGAAAAACAAAAATTACAGTTATCCCAAATACATTCAGTTGTAAACATTTTGAACGATCTTGAGTTTCTATGTAAAATTAGTGTTGAATAGATTAGAAATTCAAGGAATATGTATGAAAGATGAAAAATGAAAGGCACAAAAATTATCTTAGAAAAGACAATAAATATCAACCCTTCTTCCTTGCCACTTTTGCTTAATATATGTAGCAAATATCAGTCAGATGGTAACGGATTTGTTTCTGGTGCCGAATATATATTTCTCTGCAAGAAAAACACTGCTGATCATCATGAGATGAATTCAGACACATACGAGGATTGGTTTATTAAGAAATTGCTTCCAAATATACCGCAGAAGTCAGTGATTGTTCTTGATAATGCTTCCTATCACTGCAGAAACTTAGAATCATTGATTGGCTCCTTGAGAAACAAATACCAAACACTCACGATATGCTGAAAAGGGGCTTGCTGTTTTGCATGTCGCAAATTAAACCGCAGTATGATAAAAGCAGGATTGACGAACTTGCAAAAGAAAAAGGTCATGAGGTTCTACGATTACCATCTTACCACTGCGAGTTAAATCCCATTAAAATGATATGGGCTCAAGATAAAAACTGTATAAAAAATTAACAATACCATACTTAAGGTAAAGGATATGGAGGAATTAATTCGAAGAGCATATAGCACTGTAACAATTGATAATTGGCAAAATTACATCAAACATGTAAAAAATATTGAAAAGGAAATGTGGATAGTAGATAATTTGCAAGATGACATTGAAGAATTTATTATTCATGTAACAGATTCGTCATCATCTGAAGATTAAACTGGTTCATCGACTGACTAAAAGTTGAAACAAGACATATGTGCTTGTAATTGCTATTGCTTTCTTAAATATTATTGTTTTACATGGAGATTTGTATGATTCCAGCTATTTTTGTTACAAAAGTGGAAACTATTATTAAAAGTTGAAACAAGACATATGTATGTGTGTGTAATTGCTATTCCTTTCTTAAATATTATTGTATTATAAGGGGATTTGCATGATTCCAGGTATTTTTGTTGCAAAAGTGGAAACTATTATTTGTTATGGATTATATATTTTACTTTAAATTTAATAATTTAATAATACTATCAAATAGACGGTACTTTCTGCGAGTATTACGAATGTTTCGCCAAAATGGAAACACATTTAAAACGAAATGTGCAAAAAAGGATAATATTATTAGCGAAGAAATAGAAGTTTTCGTTTTGGCTTATTTTGATATTCATCCTCCAAACTCTATTCGACAAGTAGCTACTGAACTTCAAATTAGTGCAGGCACTGTACATGCGATTCTGAAAATAACATAAGTATGTACCTTTTAAGTATCGATCCATGCAGACTTTGGTGAAAGCAGATTTTGAACGGAGAATGACATTTTGCACGATGTTTGTTGAAAATTTCGCGAATGATACGTATAAGTACATTCTATGGAGTGACGAGACTAATTTTTCAAATTGCGGGATGCATAATATGAGAAACATGCGTTATTAGAGTAATGTAAACCCTCTAATTGTAAGACCTCGTCATCCACAGCAGCGTTTTAGTTTTAGCGTTTGGTGTGGTATTT